>PVKC010005965.1:16352-32156 GCA_004027635.1 Crocidura indochinensis | reverse complement strand
GAAAGAACCTTGGTTCAGACCAAGGTTATGGTCTGAACTGGAACATGATACAACAGTTAAACAGAAACATAAAAGATCAGACTATAACGAAGTTTGGTGTGAGGTGATCAGACCTGCCCTAAACTGAATAGAGATAACAGGGCTGTTTGATCAAAATACTTAGAGATACTCAATAAAAATGAATAAAATGAATTCAATAAATGAATAAAAAGGAACAATGGATGTCAATATTTTTATGAAGATGATGACTTCTTTGAGGAATAAAAGACTTACTGTGGATAATTAAGATTAAATAAAAAAAATCAAAACACAAATAACCAGCCTACAATATCCCTAGTGGCTTTATACTAAGCGAAGGCAGCAGCACTAGACAATTCATGTGCTGCAGTAATGGACATGTAGGGGAAAGTGTGAGATGTGTCCATGGAATAGAATTCTGTGTATGATACTCAATAAATTTGCCAGTCATGTTTGTCCTGCTGCAATGAAAGGGAAGGTCCATGAACTATATAAAGGAATGCAAATATATGTTCTCAAAATTTTATATCCATGTTCAACAAAGCCCCAAATCTCTAATCCATACTCACAAGGTTTTTCTGACTATTTTTAATTCTCTTATCCATCCATCTTCACAAATACTAGATAAAAACATTCTGTGTTCATTAGCATCTCTGTAAAACTAGGCATGCTATCTCCTTTGCTTATGTATACAATGCCTTTGTCAATACTTACAAATTTTGGTTACCTGGCAAATATTGACTTATATGCTTCAATTCTCCTTCTAAAGATTTTCTTTTAATAGGATTTCTTTTTTCTTTCCTCCTTGGTATTAGTTGCTCTTTAGCAAGAAAGTGTAGCACTCTGCAGTGTAAGGAAAATCTATCTCACACTGAAATTTTATTTCTTTATTTCTAGAACTATATTGCTACATTCTTGAAAAAAGAATTGAGTTTTAGTCATCCTCATACTGCCCTCACATGCTACAGTGACGTATACATGGGTTCAGTGACCCATTTTATTTTGTTTGAAAGTCTCAATTGCCTGAAAACTATTCTCAAAAGAACTAACACTTTCTGAAAATAAAATGACAGAAAGATAAATACATCTGTTTCCAATGTAATCCTCTTGTTAAGTAGTGATAAGCTTAACATGAGAGAATGGAAGGAGTTGGGGAATAAGATGTTCAAGGGCTAAGCCTATGACATTTGAGGCCACTTCCCATTTGTTATCACAAAGAAAACTTTGCTAACTTAAAAATGACTCTAACACAGCAAAAATTTTTTTCAGCAAAGTTTTTTAAACTGTCTGGAGTTGGCATTAAGGGTGAGGGAGTGAAACTTTCATGCCATCCTCAACAGATGTTCTGTTTCTTCTTGGTATTTTCCCTCATAATAAAAAAAAAAAACATCCATTCTCTGCTCTTTTTTAAAATAACCATTAGATATAGAATTAAAATAATGTGGTAGCTGAGTTTCAGTCAGATAATATTCTAAAACCTATTTCTTCACCAGGGACAGGTTTATATTTCCTGTTTATATTTCCTGCCACCAGTGTACACCCTTTTCCTATGTCAGTCTGCCTCTGTGATAGGCACGATTCTCTTTCTCTCTCTCTCTCTCTCTTTCTCTCTTTCCATCTCTCTCTCTCCACCATCTTTTTTCCTCTTGTACTCATCTTAGTCTGTAAAACTTGAGCAAAGGAGGTAGTTTAGTGCTTGCATTACACATGGACAACCATGGTTCATTCAATCCCTAGTTTGCTGACTCTGGCCAGGAGTAATTCCTGAGTGCAGAGACAGGACTGAGCCCTGACCACTGTTAGGTGTGGTCTCAAAACAAAATAATTCACTGATTTTATTCTAAAGAATTGTTCCATTCTATGAATAACCAAAATGAGAGACATATTTCCACACAGATCTCAATTATAAATCATTTTTTCTTCTAATAAATTGTTCTGGTTATATTGGAGGCATTAAAAATGACACATATTAATGAAAAAAATCACTTCTTAACTTTTTTAATAGTACTTTGGTTCATTGTTAATAAATTGAGCTCCAGTTTTTTGAGATTCAAATCGTGTAGTGCTCGGGGCTTACTCCTGGCTCTGCACTTAGAGGTCACTCCTAATGGGACTCAGGAAACCATATAGGGTCTGAAGATCAAACCTAGGTCTTCCACATGCAAAGCATTGTACCATCTCTTCAGCTTCTGTGCTCTAGATATTTAAAATTATCCGTTATCAAATAAATGATCAAGAGGTAATTTTTTCCTCATTTACATCGTCTTGGAAAATTAGATTCCTTTTCAATATAAATATATATATTCAATTCTTCAGTTAATGTTAATTCTCATTCGATTTTAATTGTTCAAAACTTTTCCTTGTTACATGGGAATCCAGACCCTGTATAATATCAAATTTTAATGCCATTAAATACAGTTTTAGATTCCTTCACTTTTTTTTTCATATTTGAGGGAGGGTGGTTTGAATCATACCCAGAGGTTCTCAGGCTTTTTCCTGGGTCTGTGTTCAAAAATTATTCTTGATTGGGCTCATGGGACCATGTGTGATGTTGGGAATTTACCTGGGTAGGGCACAAGTAGAGAAAGCAAAACACACACTAGCTTTGGCCCCGTATGAGTTTTATTTTTTCCACTGAGACTTTTATTTTTTACATTATATTAAATGGTTCCCTTCTTCATTTCTTTTCAATACTATCAATGTTTTGTTTCACGAACATTCAGTTTTGTTTCATGAATATACTTTAACAAAAAATATGTCTGATATACCATTTTACCATTTTGTCATCTTGCGATCTTCTATTCCTCTTAGGCTTGCCTCATTTACTCCAGTGCTAGCTACTATTTTATGTTTTTTTAAAATATATTTTATTAGTTGAATTTCACATTGTCTCCAGGTAGGTCATATTTCATTCAGAAAAAGAATAACTCTAAGTATTTTTTTTTACCAGAAAGTAATTGAACACAGGAACTCAGAAGCTTATAAAACCGTCACAAGTACTATGAATGTGAGTGTGTTATAGTTCCAAGAAGTTGTTTCTCAACTTCAGATACAGGAACCAGAGCTGTCTATAACCCAGATAACACCTGTGGGTGCTGGCAAGCACTTACCTCCACTGTAGGTCAAAGCCACTTCATCCCACAAGGTTAGGAATGTAATTGTTCTCGATGGCATCCAGATCTTGGTCAAGGGCCTTCTGTTGAGTCAACCTAAGAATATTGAAATGCAGTTTTCAACTTTTTTATATTTGTATTAAATTAAGTGGGATGTTTCTGACACTGTACTAGGCAAGTATATAGAGTTCCAATGTAATTCATATTCAAATAACTGAGCTCTGGTGTGAATTTTACCTGCATTTCTGTCATTGTGGCTTTTTTTCTGCTTAGATCTCTCACTGATTAAAAAAATAGGACGTGGAAGTAAAGGAGGGAAAAGTGCACACACTTTGTATATTTGTAGATTCTTTGGTCAGTATGTAGACAAGAAGCAAGCTGCCAGACTACAAATCTCTCACACGTGAAACAAAACAAAGATTTATTCTGGAATGTCAAAATTCATGTTGGACACATCAACATTTCCCCAGACATTTGTTTCAATTTATTTAGAAAGAAATTTCTGAGGCTTGACAATCTGATTTTATCATCTTTTATTATTTTTTATTTTGAAATAAGATTGAGATGCATATATCAGTTTGATAAATCTCTTTTCTCTTAATCTTAATGTTTTTAAATTTAGTTTTAGATCCCTTCACTTTTTTTACTCTTCTCATCTCTCCTTTCCTCTCCTCTCTTTCCTCCTTATCCACCCCTTTCCCTTACTTGCTCTCTTCATCTACTCTCTTCTATTTTTCCCCTTTCTTTTCCCCAAGACCATTCCTTTGCCTCCTGTGTCCTCCTCCTATTTTCCACTTATATATTTTCCCCTCTATTTCTTTTCTCCAGCAACGGATCTTATCCTTGAAGCTCAGCAGTACTTGCTGACTCCTTGTCAGCTTCCACTGATTTCTGACCGCTCAGTCTGTAGCAGCAGAGAGAGCAAGCTGCCCAGGTTACCACCCCCACCCCGTCCCAAATCTCCTTTATATCATTGTGGATTTTTTTTATTTTTAAGAAACTCATGTATTTTCCATCGACCTGATTTCCATTCCTATTTCAATCTAGAAAAAACAGCTTAAGACCGTTCCGTGGTAGTTTTTACCCATTCATTGGCCTGAGCAGTGGGAACTGCAGACCAGTCTTTCGTAGCAGGCTGAGTACTCCAATCTTCGATAGGGAAGGGATGAATTGGCACGGAGGGCATCCGCCTCTTTTCAGACCATTCTTCACCCTCGGACTGAGTAGCAGTGAATTCAGGAGCTAGAGCCATCCATTCGCCCTGAAATTTTTCCTTGGTTACTGTCTTCTCAATAGCAGCCTGCTCTTCCTTTTCAATCTCCTCAGGATCTCTATAGAAGTAGAGATCAGGCATGATCTCCCATGAGTGTTCACGGGAGATGGTGCCTCGCATTCATAGAACTTCCCGAGCCAGCATCCACCACATGAGACCCATGGTGTGAGTTCCCTAGTTGTTGTAAGGGATGGCAATGTCCACGTAGCACAGAAGAGAGTCTGTGTTACACAGAGCAATCGTAGACAAATTAACATAAGAAGCCTCTGATGGTCGGTCCTAAGATTAGTAACCACCAAAATTCTTGGATCCCGGAAAGCTTCCTTGATTTGGTTAGTGAAAGTTCCAGGGGTGAAGCTGCCAGCCATCCTATTGGCTCCAGAGGCAGCAGCAAACTTAAGCACTTTTTTCTGGCTAGTATTCCTGGATGAGATAATACTGACATCAACTGGGTTTTCAATGGCAACAATGACACGAGCTGCCAGCAAAAAACTTCTCCTAGATTCTCTTCAAATTTATGATGTAGATGACATCACTCTTTCTTTTGTAGATGTATTGTTCCATCTGGAAGTCCAGATTGAACAACGCCTTATGGATTCTTCTCTGGGTAGGGTGAAAAAACTCATTGTGTTCTTTTTTAAAATGTCTTTATTTAAATACCAACACCAATCCCACCACCAATGTAAAAAAAATTCCCTCTCTGTAGGCCCTGAATTCCCACCCATTCCAAAGCTGGGTACATTTGCAGACATGAAATAATATAACTAATATTACTTGTTTACAGATCAGTGGTAATGAAATTAATTTTTTTACAATGTAGCAGAAAGAAAATGTGTGGAAATGATCATATTTTACAATAAGTTTGTTAAATTATTGTCACAAGTTTCACTAGGCTATTGTTGCTAGCTGATCTTTCTATTATTTGTTTTATTTCTTAACATTAAGTAGTTTCAATGCAAAGTTGACATCTAAATTGGTGTGTTTCTACTTGTATAACATTATTGAAAAACTTGGAGTTGTACAGCCACATATGTGGTCATATGATCTGCAAATTCCAAGCTCCGTGTCCTACTGTGTTATCTATGGAGCATGGTTTCAGCTGCCAAGACTTCACAAAGTATGAGAAAATATGGGATGGTGCCTGTACTTATTCTGACAAAGTCCTGATGATATCAGCCCAAATACTGGATTACCATAAGATTTGGTTGACTAGACTGAAGTTGAGCAATTTGTAAAGTGACAGTTGTGTGTGATGGGTGCATCTGGTGAGACTTGGTATGATGGATCATAGCCTGCTTCTCTTCCCAACATGGCTTATTTTCAGCTACAAGACCAGTGTACCCAGAAATTTCCATGTCTTAGTTTACATCTCTTTCAAAAATAGAGTGAGGCTATGGAGGTGGCCAATGCAGACATGGCAGCAATATCTGTGGGGTCATCATCATTTGTGTTTTATAGGTCAAACTTATCTGCTGTACTGCTTGTTGGGTTCGTGCTAACAGCCCAGTGATAAAACAAAGAGACAATGCAATGCAGTGCAAGTCACAAAGTGGGGTTTTATTTGCTTAGCTAGCTAAGGGTCTAAGACTTCCACCTGGGAACAAGACTTCCACCTGGCTTCCAGTCAAAGACCCCAAGCCACTACTTACATACAGCAGCAATCTAGACCCTCCCAGTTACTTTCCTATTGGCTCCTGCTATATTTCATAGAATACATCTGACATTTCATTGGGTCCCACTTAATGTTACAATTCGGACAACCTGCTTCCCTGGTAACAGATATGTCCCCATTATTATCTATCACCAATCCTTACCCCCACATAGAACATCCCGACCATCTGGTCCCAACCTATGAGTCTCCCTTTGTCTCCAATTCTTATCTGAAGGCCACATTCCCACAAGCTAACAAGCTAATGAAGGGAGTATATGGAAGTAAAGAGCAGTTTTTAAGCAGTTTTAGCAAAAGTAGAAACTTTTATGGGGAAGGCAGGAATCTCAGGGTTCTACAGTACTTGTAGGCTTTGAGTTGCCTTCTGAGATGAGACACTTATTAAGCAAATTAGGTTATCTTTTGTTTTTAGTACAACAGAATTTCAGCAGTACCTCATTCATACTTCATTCAGATTCATACCTCTATGTTTACAGGACTCACAGAATCTACCATACATGTTCCAATAGCATCTCAACCCCCCCAAACTTCCAGTTTCCTTTGGGTCTTCAAATTAGTTTTGTTGTTTTTTCTAGTTTGTTCACTTCGTTCGTATCCCGCATTAGAGTGTCACTTCATTTCATCCATATAAGAATGATTTAACATACTTCAAATTTAGAGTAATATTTCATTTAGTAGTGATGCCACCACTTCTTTGTTCAGTCATTTGTCAGTGGTCATTTAGGTTGATTTCCCCCATTTTGCTATTATGAATAAAGCCTCTATGAAAAATGGATTACAAATATCATTTCAAATTAATGTTTTATTGTACTTTGACTCTTCAAGGAAATTGTAGCACTTGTAAAAAGTATTATTTTTCTTTTTAAACAACTCTTTATACTGGGTTTTAGTGACTGAACAAATTTACAATCCAACAGAATACAAGATTTCCTTTTTTCTAAATAATTGAATGAATAGAAGTCATTCTCACCAGTGTCATTTCATTGTGGGCTTGCTTTCCATTTTAATTGATAATAAATGATCCTTTTTATTTTATTTATCTATTTTTATTTTTTTTTGGGGGGGGGAAGGCCCACACCCAGCAGTGCTCAGGGGTTACTCCTGACTCTGTCATTCCTGGTTCTGGAAACCATGTGGAATGCCTGGGAATTGAACCCGTGTTCATCCTAGGTCAGCCACATGCAAGGCAAATGCCCAACCACTGTGCTACCACTCCAGCCCAGTGATCCTTTATATAAATATTTGAGGGTCATCTGTATATAGAAGCTCATTTTGATGCATTTACTTTGTAGCCTCTAGTGGACCCTTTCCTCTTTTTTCTTCTACTCTGTCACTATATGAGAGTTCTTTTATTATCTCCTTTATCATGCGGAATTCATAAAGTTGTAATTTTCTCCTTTGTTTAAAATTATTCAACTGTTAGTTCATAAAAATATTTTGAATGCAAAGACATTTGACCTACATTAAATTTTTATATAGGGCCCGGGAGATAGCATGGAGGTAAGGCGTTTGCCTTTCATGCAAAAGGTCACCGGTTTGAATCCCGGTGCCCCATATGGTCCCCCGTGCCTGCCAGGAGCAATTTTTGAGCATGGAGTCAGGAGTAACCCCTGAGCACTGCCAGGTGTGACCCAAAAACAAAAAAAAATTTTTTTATATAATTTCATATGACTTGACTAATTGACTAATAATCCCCAAAATCATTTAAAGTATGCCACATATATCCTTACTGTAATTGCATTAAGTAAAATCAGAGTTTCTTTTATGGCAGGAGAATAACAATATACTGGACAATGTTGGAGATATGGTAAAATGTTAATACAGATATGTATAATTTATTTATTTATTTATTTATTTTGGTTTTTGGGCCACACCCAGTGATGCTCAGGGGTTACTCCTGGCTATGCGCTCAGAAGTCGCCCCTGGCCTGGGGGACCATATGGGGCACGGGGGATCGAACCGCGGTCCGTCTAAAGCTAGTGTGGTAAGGCAGGCACCTTACCTCCAGCGCCACCGCCTGGCCCCAAAATTTATACTGTAACCAATTCTTCATCTCTCTGTCACTTGCACATTTCTTTTTTAATTATCTTGCTCTTCCTTTCATTTCCCTTTATTGATTATTTTCTTAGAAAGTATCTTTAGAAATCAAGGAGATGAGAATTTAAACAGTAAATAGAAAAGTGAAAAGTAGTACAGTATTCAGATAGAACCTCTCTGCTTTCTTACTATTTTTATACATTTTGTTTATCTTTATTTATGTAACAATTCACATTTCACATTATCATCCTTTTATGGTAAATAGTGGTGATAATTAAATAAGCATTATTAAAATATACAGACAAGTTCATAGTATGTTTATGTTTAATTAGCATTGTTATGAAATTTATCATTTAACTATGTTATTTGTACACATTTCTACTGTCATAACAAAGAACTTGCTTCTGAAAAATTAGTGGGGTATGATTCTTTCCATTTTGATGACTAGGAAAATTAGGCTGAAGAGGCATTTCCACTGTTAGAGTACATCTTTTTGGACAGTGAGACATTACTGTATTTTTTGACAGATCTGTTTTATTACAATGTGAAATTATTCTAAGGAACATATATCTTTACAATACTAATCTCTATAAACAATGACAATCACAACAAAAGTTTTTCTCTATTTATTCTACATTTCTAAAATTATTTTATTAATCAGAGAGTTCACAGTTAGCCAGCACTTCTTTTTCCTATGGTGTCTATTGAAATTTTGTGTCATTAAAAGTGTACTTCGATCATATTTCTTAGCTAACGTTGGAACTAAAAGCTAGAAATTATGACTAATAGAATGAAAAATCTAGAATAGGACCAAAGTTTGCCTTTTTTCACTCTTTCAATAATATATCTAATGTTCATATTAATTTTATATAAAAATAGTGTACAGAAAATTAATATATACCTTGAAATACCATAAAATGTTAATGGTAAACATTGATTTATGTTTATCCTCTCATTGTTGATTACATTCATAAAGAGACTATAAAATATTTCACATGACTATTTTATGGGACCATGCGGTTTTGAAATAGTATGCATGAGGGGCCGGGCGGTGGCGCTGGAGGTAAGGTGCCTGCGCTAACCTAGGACGGACCTCGGTTCGATCCCCCGGTTCCCCATATGGTCCCCCGTGCCTGCCAGGAGCGACTTCTGAGCGAATATCCAGGAGTAACCCCTGAGGGTCACTGGGTGTGGCCCAAAAAAAACAAAAAAAAAAAAAAAGAAATAGTATGCATGTAATGAAGGATGATACTAGGATCAGAGGTTGGATATGTCAAAGCTTAAGTATTATCCTATGTATCTATGGAAAATCAATACAAGAGGCAACTATCAGGTGTAGATAATGTTCATTGAAACTTAGAAACTAGAATTAAAGAAATTAAAGAAATTTGCTAGAGGGCATTGTTGTGTATATAAACATTATTATATTACTGACCCTACCCTGATCTGTGATTGTGCCCTACCCTAGGATGTGACCTGGCATTCTGCCCCCACCCTAGGGTGGTACCTGATTCTGCTTCCACCTCTGGGTGGTACCTGATTCTGGGGCATAAAAAGCAAGCATCTGTGGAAGGGAAAAGCTTTTTTTCTTCCTGGCCTATTCCTAGGCCTTTTGGGGCTTTGGCCTCTTCAAGGAATAAAGAGCTATTTTCTTCGGAAGCCTGGCTGCCTTTTGGCTTTCTTCCCGCCGCATTCACCTCAGAACCGCTGGTTGAGCAGGGTGGAAGATGCGTTCTCCAAGCTGAAGGGGAAATACCTCATTCTCCATCCCTCCATCAGTGAACCTCTTCAGGGGCTGACTTGCTACAGGACATATGACTAATATTTTATGAAAAAGCATATAGTTTAGTTTCCGTGTAGCTCTTTTACCTTCTTTTTCCTCTTGTGGTAAGTGTTTAGGTGTTCTTTGTTGCTTTAAAATTTTTTAAAGGGGTATATCCAGCAATACCCAGGGCTGCTTTGAATTCAGGCATCACACTTAATGGTACTCAAGTAATCTTATATATAGTGCCGGGGATCAAACTACAAGTAAGGCACACGACTTAACCTTTATACTATTTCACCCTGTACTTTGTTATGCCAGTAGATGTTCCGATGTCTATTCTTTGTAATACATAAGGAGGCCACATTCATATTGATTTTTATAAACCTAAATTTTGGGGGCTTTAAATTCTAACATTTAATGTTATAGACTATTACCATCCAATAGAACTTTCTGCAGTGATAGACATCATTGTCTGCACTGTTAAGGCAAACTTGAGCACCTCTTGTTACTGGAACTAGAAATGTGTCTATTAAAATTGAGAAATTGAGTTTTATTTTAACTCATTTAAATTAATTACACATACTTGGCTAATATCTACAATAATAACAGACTAAAGTATTCACTTGAAGCACATTTCTGAATTATGTAATTCTAAGAAAATATTAATAACTTTTCAACACACATATTAAACAAATTTTAAAGTAGCATATATAAACATTAAACATATATTTATATAACACTCACATTATATGCTTATAAATTATATATACAAACATATACATAACCATAAATAGTTAATATAATTTGGCCATATGTAATAATATGCAAAACTAAAAAGGTTCTTAAAATATTGTCTGGCTGAAAAATATGCTATTATCAGGAAATACTGGTACTTACATAGCAATAAAATGTGTGACACATATAATCTTGAAATAAGTTCCGTAACACACTTATTACTACAAGGTGTAACTGCATTTAATGAATTATAGTAACTAAAAAGTAAAACAATTCTAAATAAATTTGATTGAATTACTCTTAAGGTGGCCATAATGCTCAAAGATGATCCATAAAAATTTGCTAAAGTCAACATTTAAATGAAACAAATATAAATCTAGGTACAAATATTATTTATAATATTGAGTAAAATCTAGTTGATTGGCTGTGCTTAATTATTTTCATAGAACCAAGAAGAAACTGAACAAGGTACATTTGGAACATTAAGATGCTTTTAATATATTTTCTTTTGATACCAAATTACTATCTTCTCACAATATTAAATAATTTTTGAAGATCAACTTAACATCAATATGTGTGATATATTTCTTGATTATGGATAAGTCAATAGCATGAGAAGATAATAAGAATTATGTCTGTTCTTTCAACTATTAACCTTAAATTCCTCTACAAGAGTATGTTTTGGGGGAAAAATAGTCAGGAAATTGTGCTACTTTTTGATTCTTCTTTATAAATGTGTGATTAAAACAAATACTATTTGTTTTAATACTATTGAAGCTTAATCAAGTCCCTAAAAATAATCTACTACTATTCTATATTATATATTTAATTAAAAATAATATTCTATAATTAAAATACAACACATTACAGGGCAATAATAAGTTTGCACTAGTAACAGCAACAAATTACCACAGATTTGGTGATTTTAAAACAACAGAAATTTATTTCATACTCTCTTTGAAGGCTCTAATAAAGAATTCTGCCTTTCTGTACTGATGATTGGTAGCAGTATGATATTTTGCTTACAGATTCATCACTCCTGCTTAATTTATGTGACTTTCTCTCCTGTCAGTGCCTCTGTGCCCATTTTCAGCATATTGACTTCTTTTATATTTCTTATTTTGTACTCAATCTATTGCTGTACTTTCCTTCAAACAAAACCACATAACTCAATTTATCTAGCTCCACCTCTTAAATAGAGGGGGAAAGAAGGGAGGGTACCAGGACCAAACAGATATATGATCACTAATAGTAAGCTAGACAAAGAGGGGGTCACCTACTCTAGCAGCCCAAGTTGGGGGAATGGTGGGGTACAAGGGTTGCAGAAAGGGAACTGGATGGGGGAGGACAAATATTATGTACTTAAAAATACTACTGTGAAAAATATGTAAGCCATTATGATCAAAATAAAAATTTAAAATAATCAACAAAAATATCTTATGAAATGAAGACTGAATAAGAATATAAAACTGTTTCCTATATCAGTATATGTTTGATTTGCACCTGAATTTCATAGATGCAGAAATTTGTAAGATATTAAATAATATACTTTAAATACATATATTCATTGCAAGCAAGTTTTGTTCAAAAGAATAAAATACAAATTTTGAACTCTTCCTAAAAATTAATAAAAATAAACAAAAAGTTTTGAAGACCCCTATTCTAAACAATAAGAGCGTTTCCTTCATGTATGCCACTGCTGGCCTCATGGGAAGTCTAATCCCTTGTTTAACCTTTCACCCGAATGAGGCAATTGAATCTTTTGTTTTTTCCAATGTTCAGAGTTTCCTCTTAGAGGTGCCTGGACCAGTGTTAGGGATCAAACGCTGTGTTCCTGCTTGTAAAGCACACGTTTCTGCCTTTTTTCCCTACCATTTCTGATTAAGTAGAACAAATCAGCAAAATAGTAACTTCATCACAAGGATTCTAGCTACATGCATGTCACTAGTTTTCAAGGCAAAACAAGATTCTCAAGGGGGGAAAACCATCTCAGAAGTCTATTTCTAGAACTATTTTCTATTTACAACAGTTTCTCTTTTAAACTCTTCTAAAACAGCATTTTGAACTGAATACTTTATACTTTTTTAATGTAGCGTTGAAATAACTAACCAATTTAACAGAGGTCTCAAAAGTTAATCTGAAAATCACTTCTTTAACATAAAAACACGAATTATTGCTGATCACTTCCACTACAGAAATGCCTAGCAATCACTAAGAAATAGAATGTGTTCGTCAATTAGTTTTTTCTAAAGGTCTTTTACTACCATGTTCCTGATGGCTAGAAATCAGGAATTTCAAGTTCCCTTAAAACAGATTTCATTGTGTTGGTTGGTTGTTGTGTATTTACATTTTCCTTCAAAGCTGAAGTGCCTTAGAAAATCCCATTGCTTTTTCACTGCTTCTGATGGTTGTTCAGTGTCCTTTTCACACACAGTGTTTTATATTTTTCTAGTAGGATATTTGTACTGAACGAGCACTCAGACTTTGTCGTTGTCTTTTATCTGCTACCCTTGGAAATTATAGCTTTTGATAAAACAATGAGAGATGAAATGTCCACATGGGGAGTAAGAAACTAAACTTATAACCTCTCTGACTTAATTTCCTTAACTCTGCCTCAATGATTGTATGTTTGTACTTGAAGTGAATGTGCACTTGAAGTAATTGTGCCTACAGGTATTCTTTCACAACTGTTGAGAAGAAATCTTGGGTAAACTTGAGTTGACTTTTGCTTTTCTTCACTTTAATTTATTTCACAGAGGTTTAGCTTGCAAATCTGCCATCAGAAGCTCCAATAGTTAACACATAGCAGCTTCTTCATTTTTTTGTTTGTTTTTTTTTGAGGGGTCACACCTGACAGTGCTCAGGGGTTACTCCTGGCTCCAGGCTCAGAAATCGTTCCTGGCAGGCACGGGGGAACATATGGGATGCCGGGATTTGAACCAATGGCCTTCTGCATGAAAGGCAAACGCCTCACCTCCATGCTATCTCTCTGGCCCCAGCAGCTTCTTTTTTTAACTTGTTTTTATTACTTTAAGCTCTGTGTTTACAAAATTTTTCATGAGTGAGTTTCAGTCACACATTGTACACCACTACCAGTGCACATTAGTCTCCAGTTTACCTCCCATTCTCCCTGCCTGCCTCTTGGCAGATATTTTGCTTCTCTCTCTCTCTTTATATTTATTTATTTATTTATATTCCTTTTGTTACTCCCCCTTTTTTCCCAACCAATACCGAATCTTTTATTTTTAACCATGATTTCTGTACATCTGGAACATGAGAGTAAGCCTTTTACAAATGAAACTGATTACTAAAGGAAACAAAGAAAAAAGTAAACTGGCATTTGATGTGAAAACATAGGAGTTTAAGCTTCAAATCCAGCCAAGAAGTTTGTTACAACCTCTTTCAGCTTTGCATCTGACTGTTCCGAGATCTTTCCATCAGCCCTGATATTACCCAACAGGGACTGGTCCTGGCTGGTAACACAAGAAAAGAAAGTGTTCTTGGTGATCTTGCTGGGTTCTAGTTTATCCAGATACCCCCTCACACCAGCATAGATAACTGCCACTTGTTCTTCAATAGCCATGGGAGAATTGTCTTGGAGAGTTTACATTTGTTGGTGTATTACTCACCTTTTTGACTGTAGTTTGAACTACTGTTAATGAAGCAGAATATTTCATGCATCTCATTTTGTTCCCTTTTACCATCCTCATGGCAGCTTGTTAACTGAGTTGTATGTTGCACTGTTATCATTTCAGTCTTGTAGTCCATAAGAAACTTCTCTCCAATGTTGCCTTCATTGATGGAGTATATTACCTGTGAGAATGCTCTCAAATCAGCTGTGATGATTTACTGTGTTGATTTTAACTCCCTTGTAGGTTGGCACCAAAATAAATGCTTCATACAATGATTTGAAGAACACAGGGAAGCAGTTATTTATGTCAATGATATGTATAGTCACATTAGTTGCATATTCAGCAAATAAATGTGGGGTTCCCATATCATACACTTGTACTGTAAAGTGGAAAATACTTGTGTCTTCATAATCCAAACTGAGAACTGTATGAATAGCACCGGTCTAGGATCAATAATAAAATATTTGTGTATGGATGGTTCAACAATACAGTAAACAAACAAAGCATTTGATTCTTTACCATCATCAATGGCTCGAATCACTAATGGAACATTCTTGTCTGTTAGGACCACACTATTAACTGAAGCTGATTCACTGAGTCCTGTATATTCGGCCTGCATAAAAATGGCAGTTGTCAAAAAATTTTTATCCAGCAGGTGCGCAAGAACTGTTGAGTTAGCAGACAAACCAGCCACGTTGGTTCCTTGTATTATCAATGTATAAAGGAAACAGGTCTCAAAATCCAGAGTTTTTTGAGTAATGATACTTCCAGAATGTGGGTTGATAGCAAAAGTGTCAGCTGTGTTTCCATCTTTGACATCACAGACCACTGAATTGACTAATAATTTGACAAAGTTCTCGATGCTGGGAGGTTTCACTGATTTTAACAGAATATTGCTTTGATGTAAGCTGAGGGACAACATTGTTGGCAATCATTACAAAGATATGCACAGAGAATGGCACACATCACGAAGAATGAGAACAAACAGTGTTGGCGGGTATGTGGAGAGAAAGGAACACTTATCCACTGCTGGTGGGAATGCCGTCTAGTTCAACCTTTATGGAAAGCGATATGGAGATTCCTCCAGAAACTGGAAATCAAGCTCCCATACGATCCAGCTATACCACTATTAGGAATATACCCTAGGAACACAAAAATACAATACAAAACCCCTTCCTTACACCTATATTCATTGCAGCACTATTTACCATAGCAAGACTCTGGAAACAACCAAGATGCCCTTCAACAGACGAATGGCTAAAGAAACCGTGGTACATATACACAATGGAATATTATGCAGCTGTCAGAAGAGATGAAGTCATGAAATTTTCCTACACATGGATGTACATGGAATCCATCATGATGAGTGAAATAAGTCAGAGAGAGAGAGAAAAACGCAGAATGGTATCACTCATCTATGGGTTTTAAGAAAAATGAAAGACATTCTTGCAATAATAATAATTTTCAGACACAAAAGAGAAAAGAGCTGGAAGTTCCAGCTCACCTCATGAAGCTCACCACAAAGAGTGATGAGTTTAGTTAGAGAAATAACTACATTTTGA
>PVKC010005965.1:0-16252 GCA_004027635.1 Crocidura indochinensis | reverse complement strand
AGGTGGGAGGAGGGAGATTTGGGACAATGGTGATGGGAACATTGCACTGGTGATGGGTGGTGCTCTTTACATGACTGAAACTCAAACACAATTATGTATGTAATCAAGGTGTTAAAATAAAATATTAAAAAAAAGATATGGGGGCCCGGGAGATAGCATGGAGGTAAGGCATTTACCTTTCATGCAAAAGGTCATCGGTTTGAATCCCGGTGCCCCATATGGTCCCCCGTGCCTGCCAGGAGCAATTTCTGAGCATGGAGGCAGGAGTAACCCCTGAGCATTGCCGGGTGTGACCCAAAAACCAAAAAAAAAAAAAAAAAGAAGATATGCACAGAGGTTATTTGACTCACTAGTGGACTGCCTTTATAGGTAGCTTTTATGAGCAAATTACATTCCATTTGGTGACTTCAATCTAATTCTTTAGCAGTTTTAATAGAGCCCAAGATGGGGTCAATTGTAAAAGAATTTCTGATATTTTCTGAGAGAAGGAAAAAAAGACCACAAAAAAAAAGCATAAGATTCAGAAACAGTAGTTAAAGAGGTAGATACAAAAGTATCCTTAAAAGTTATATTATTAAAAATTTTAAGGAGGTGGCACAGGAGGTAAGGTGCCTGCTGCCTTGCCTGTGCTAACATAGGACGGACCACGGTTCGATCCCCCGGTTCCCATATGGTCCCCCGTGCCTGCCAGGAGCGACTTCTGAGCACATAGCCAGGAGTAACCCCTGAGCGTCACTGGGTGTGGCCCAAAAAACCAAAAAAAAAAAAAAATTTTTAACAGTTTTCAGCTGGTCTTATTTTTAGTTCACTAATATAAAGCAGACTTACCCAGTTTTCTGGTTATATCTAAATTATGAACAAGACATTTAAAAATATGTTTTATATCTAAAACAAAATTCATTCACTATGGATTATGACCAGAATGTGGTCTAATAAGGATTCGAGAGTTTCTCAAAACCCTCTGAAATATATTTGTTTTCAGCTTTTACCACTGGCAAAATCTCAAGATTCTTATAAATTATGCTTTTTTGGAAGGGCTCCACACCCTGTGGCACATAGGGGCTAAGCCTGACTATGTGCTTAGATATCGTTCTTGGCTCGTAGGACCATATGAGGCACTGGGGGATTGAACCAAAGACCATGCTAGATAGACAGCATGCAAAGCAAACACCGTACCACTGTGCTATTGCTCCTGCCCCAGGATTCTTATCAATTATGTTTTGTTTTGTTTTTTGGTTTTTGGGTCACACCCGGCAGTGCTCAGTATCAATTATGAAAAAGAATCCAGTTCTTTCACAAAGATTAACCATTTACCAGATTTTTTGCCATTTTTCAGCTTTTGTGCTTTTCATTTTTAAAAAATCATGATTATTTTTATTGAAGTAAAAATGGTTTGCAAGAGTAGGTTATTTTAGGGGTACTAAAGTGTTAAACATTGCCACCATAGTTTATAAACAATTAACACTGTCAAAAAAATACCCTAAACACAGCAAACCAACAGTCTAGGCACTAATGTATAAGCTTAAAGTATAAGCTTTAAAAAATTCATGCCTATCCCTTGTTAATCTCTTCCAAGTTAATTTATTCTCTAAGTCAATGATTGTCAATTGATAGTGATTACATTTCATAGAAGGGTACATATAATCAGCAATATCTGAATTTGAGTTACCATTATTTGGAAAGGGACAAAGTATGTGAACAACTTTTAGAATGTAGAAATCATAGGGGTGTGGCTTTGTGGTAGAGCATTTAAGTGCAGAAACCAGAGATGATATTGAACCTCTACAAGTCACAAGACAGCCATGACAAAAAAATATTTCTGATTTTAAATTTCAATAGTGCTAAGGCTAAGAAAACTGTAAGATAGGTGGTATCTGTTGCTTTTCGTTGGAACATTTCCAGTTGTATTATGTATAGACACTTAGCTGTAAGTGCAGCGCTACCATATTGCAGAGTTTTATGCCATCACTTTAATCTTTTGGAAGTAACTAAAAGTTCACCACAATTGAGCACTTTCTTCAGACAGAGCAAGGCAGTTCTAAGGTTTCAACCATGAATCCATTTCCAATACAGAAATCTCTATTCTGTTTTATAAACAAGAATCCAGAACCCAGTATCCTTGTCACAGAACTGAATTTATTTCCCCCATAGGAACTATTACAACTTACCCAAAACAAAGTTGATTAGTCACTTAACTGCTTTCTCAAATTTGATTTTCCTCTAGGCTTGCAATCAGGCATGTTATTTCACAGAGAAAAATGATTTGGTGTCAGTTGCAAACCAGGAGATTAACTCAGCACTTCTCTCTCCACAATAGTACACAATTGTCAATAGTCAATAGTACACAATTCCTCAACATGCTTCATTTCCTCCCTTTATACATGTTTTTTTTAAATCCAAGTACTTTTTTCCTGAAGCCAGACACAGCCTGGTTTTCATTAATTCTGCCTGACTGTGTCCAGGTCCCAAGGCAGTGCCCTACTCAGCAACAGGGCAGTGCAACAGCTTTTTCCCCGGCCTCGTTGCACAAATAAGAAGGTCTCTCCTCCTTCAATCAGGCCCTGCAGAAACTAATTTTCATCCTGTCTATATTTATGAGATTTCAAAGATACCAGATTTTCTCACTCTGCTTTATATATAAATTCAGCATTTTATAACAGAATTCCAAGGTCCATTTGCATCCTACCTGTGCTTCATCTTCACCCCCTAAATGGCTGAGCGTCTGGCTGACACAGACTTAAAAGTCTCCGCAGCTGTCTACATATGCACCCTTTTGACTTTCATAAGTGTACGCTGATAAACCAGTGGACTCACCATCCAGTTCTTCGTTTGCCCATAGTCATTTCCTTATTTGCATAGTGAAATCTTATTTTGCAAGTAGAGAGTCAATACAATACAATTTAACATAGGAATCACAGGAAGTATATAAGACCTCATTTGTTGTTGTTGTTATTGTTGTTTTGGGGCCACACCTGGTGGCGCCCAGGGGTTACTCCTGGCTATGTGCTCAGAAATAGCTCCTGGTTTGGGGGACCATATGGGACACTGGGGGATCGAACCACGGTCTGCCCTGGATTGGCTGTGTGCAAGCCAGACTCTCTACTACTTGCATCACCACTCCAGCCCCATGTATATAAGATCTTATCTGTGAGTGATAGACTCAATTTGGTGATTTTTAGGGAAACAGAATTTCCAATATATGAAGAAATAAAAAATAGTTTAACAACACAAAAGTATTTTTAAAAATTACCCTCCATTTATATAACTTTAATGATAGGATCTCTAATTAAAACTATTACTGGGGCCCGGGAGATAGCATGGAGGTAAGGCGTTTGCCTTTCATGCAAAAGGTCATCGGTTCGAATCCTGGTGCCCCATATGGTCCCCCATGCCTGCCAGGAGCAATTTCTGAGCATGGAGCCAGGAGTAACCCCTGAGCGCTGTTGGGTGTGACCCAAAAAACCAAAAAAAAAAAAAAACAACTATTACTATTTTAATGTCCATAAAAAGACTATTTCTAAATATGAGGAGGTATGGACTTTATAATAAATTTTTATAATAAATTTTTAAAAAAAATAAATGGATAATCTCAGTACTCATATAGTTAGAACACTAATTAAGATACTGTCTTTGCAAACTTTGCAGATACTTTTGCAAATGCTTTTCAAACAGAAAATTTTCAGAGTATGAAATGACCTAAATAAAATAAAGTGCTTTCCCTCTGTATAAATAAATCATGTACTCTAAATTATGCCACTGTTTCCATCAGGATCTTAACTATTTCCTTGCAAGGCATACTTGTAATGAATAGTCACCCTTACCTATCACCTATAAGACACACATGCTCCAAACATAGCACCTAGCATACAAAATGAGTTTAATGAGTTCACAGAATAAATCAATAAATGAGTGAAGGACAGTATAAAATGTAACAAAGAACAAAAATACTTCACTATGCCTTAGCAATTCTTGGAAATTGGCAGCAAGACTCTTGCCTTCTCATTTTTAGGAGAGTGGCCAGGGTCATAGCTGGTGGTTGTTCCTCCTTGACATGTTCTTATTCATGCCCTTAGCCCACTCAGGGAGGAAGGCGCATTACACAACCCAGTTTCCTAAATGAAACAAACCTTTCAAAGTGCATCAGTTAAAAGGAGAGTAGCTGGCCCTGGGAAGAGAAAAAGCACAGCACCTTCTTTCTCTCTGAGCTCTCAGCCAATTGGAGCTCAAGAGTCAACCCTCTGACCAAGAGAAAACACTCTGAGCTAAAGTAAACAAATTACTAAGCCCAGGTTATCCTCAAAGTGTTTCACAATTTATGGATATTATGGAGGAAAGTACGGTTTAAACAGTTTTTGAAATACCAGATTGGTCAAATAAAGTTTTCTTTACAGCAGTTACTTCCACAGAAATCCAAATTCAACTAGTATTATGAATCTCCAAGAATTTTACTCAAAAGTAATTTAGCTTTACTGAAGTTAAGATACCCTTCTTTTCCCTAATGAATTCAAATTTAATTAAAAATATTTTTCTGGTACTCGCTTCGGCAGCACATATACTAAAAAATATTTTTTTGTTCTGCATCAAGAAGCTTAGCATCTATTATGGTCCTAGTGCTTTTGTCCACCTCAAAGTGGTTGTTTTAGTTGCCACCTAGTTTAAATTAGAACAAACAGAAAAGTTAAAATAGGTCACAAGACAAAAGTCTTATTTTGTGGCTAATTTTTTTTTCTTTTCTTTTTGGGCCACACCCTGTGACGCTTTGGGATTACTCTTGGCTATGTGCTCAGAAATTGCTCCTGGCTTGGGGAACCATATGGGTCACTGGGGATCAAATCAATGTCTGTCCTGGATCGGTCATGTACAAGGCAAACACCCTATGGCTATTGCTATGGCTAAATCTCTTTGTGGCTAAAACTTAAAAGTTGTTACACACAAACATACACACATACCCCTCTTTGATATGTTGAGCAATGTGACTCACAGGAGACTTTATATTGAAAGATAAGGAGGGTGTGACAAACAAGATAATATTAATTAAGGCAGAGCTCAGCCCTAATGGATAAAGAGCCTACTAATTGGATTGATCAAAGAAGGAAATCTTGAAAATTGAAAATTGATTCTAATGATTCATTCTAATTGATTCATCACTAATGAATGACTTGCAGTTTGTTTCTTCAGAAATTCTGAGTATTTCTTTATAGCTGAGCTATAGAAAACATCATTAAATAACCAAGCTTTCCATTTAAGGCTAAGAACTCATAACTGTCTGAGATACTGAGAAAATTTCCAAAATAAAATAATTACTAATAATAGTGTTGACAGCTAGCTCTAGCCGGCATGGGGTTTGGGGAGAACCCATGTAGAAGACCTTCTACCTAGCTTGGGGGTGCTGGAGTCTTGATAGGCCCCCAGCCGTTCCCTCTTCTGCCCCCGGCCTCCAGGCCTTCCATGGGTGCCAGCCCAGGCGACCAGAAAAGGTGGGTGTCGTGTGGTCCCACGTGGAGGGGATCCTAAGCTTTCCCTGCCCTTCCCCCAGCATTGGGTGGGAAGGGCACAGGGTGGAAGGCAGGCAGATTCTGGCTTCCAGTTCTCTACCGAATCCTTTCTTGATCTGGAGGCAAGCTCTAGTCAGCATGGGGTTTGGGGAGAACTCATGTTGAAGGCCTTCTCCCTAGCTTGGGGGTGCTGAGAGCCTTGATAGACCCTCAGCCATCCCCTCTTCTGCTCCCAGCCTCCAGGCTTTCCCTGGGTGCCAGCCCAGGCAGCCAGAGAAGGTGGGTACTAACTTGGGGTATGCTGAGATTTGCTTGGTTGTACTAAAGTAGTCACTGGCAATTTCGTGCCAGTCTACATGTTCAAAACCACATGGGGGCTACCGCCCCCACGCACATAGTATATATTAATAGTATTCCCTATCCTTAAGTTAGGTTTTGTGTATGCAGAATGTCCATTTTTTATTCTGCCCTTTCGCACACCCCTACAAAGCTCATTTTTACTCCTTAACTCTCTTACCCCCAACCATCAGTACCCCACATTTACTCTTTAATTTCAGTACTGCACAGTCCTAATCACAGACAGAAGTCATGCATTGGATTTAACAACTCCCACTATTTCAAAAGGCATAAAATGGACACATATATCTTTTGAATATTTTATGTGTATTTTCTTTGACAGCTAAAACTCTTACTAAATATTCTCTTATGCAGTGACAATTCTACCTACTTTTTATCTTTTCTTCTCTTTGTGAGCTGTTCAATAAGGAATTTTGGTGAATGAGTCCCTCAGTTTAATGCTTATGATTGAACCATGTCTTGGGGATTGTTGGCCTTGTTCTTACGGCCCCCATATGTGCTGATATTGCATAGGCATATTAAAATGGGAAAATACTATGCATCCAAATAAGTTCTTATCTAATAGATATTGGAGCACACAAATCTTGTAGTGCAATGGGACTTACACCCTGAACATTGACATAATGACCTGGCACAGGCCTCAGAAGAATGGGAATTCTCCATTCACCTGTGCAGCAGGGAAGCTATCTATGAAACATTCAAGGATTTTTATAACAACACCTGGAAGCAACCTTCTACCAGGGACTACCCTACCGCTGCTCTGACATCGACCTGCTCAAAAGAAACTTCCCTTAACACTAAGAAGTCTTGACAACAACAATAGCCTGCTTACAGGACAGGGCTCTCTGCATTGCCCTTTAATTGTGAGGTGAAACTAGAAGACGCTCCACATCCTGACTTCAATGTAAGATATGCAAATTCCAGAATCTTTAATACAGAAACATGATACCATTAACAGAGACTGTGTGAAAAAAAAAAAAGTATTGGCACTACAGACAATGACTTGGATTGGACTAACTAGTTTGCCTGGAGCCTAGAGTTGGTCTTATGCCAGGAAACTTCAGAGGTAGGGCCTCCTTGTATTTAGGCCAAGGCTTTTCTTTTCCATGTCCCTCAAATTTTGGTGGGCCTATGCAAACAATAATTGCCACTCTAACACCCGTCTCAATGTGCTCCTTTGACTCTAATTTTCAAGAAAAACAACCCACTTAAATTTTTGAGGTTAACTTAAACTAATATGCATGTGCATGGAAATGTAAAAAAGTACTATGCCTTCAATGTTTAAGGAGTTACATAAGCTTTATGGCTTTAGATTACTTTGTGTGATGCTAAGAAATATTATGTATTACAATCTGGGGACTTGAGGGACAAAGTAATTGTACATGGGTTATGTTTTATGTTTCTTAATGTTCTTTGACTGAAAGTTCAAAGTTAAGATATCAGCAAGGGGACTTCTTAGAATTCTGTTTATGGGTGATTTCCTTCCACTATAGCTTTACCCTGTCCTCTTTCTTTGCATCTTTGTTCTCATAATTAAAAGTAAAAAATTAAGAAAAAACAGAAAAAAAGAAAGGAGAACCAATATTCAGTTTTTGGCAACCCCTTAAGCAATACAAATATGATTTTGCTGCTTGTCATGACATACATGACACAATGTTTTATGTGGTCAAGAAATGAAAAAAATTACAATATGATGTAAATTTGTTATATTACCTTAAAAAAGATTTTATTTTTTTAAACTGGACTATAGAATAACTTAGTTAATAAAAAGAATAATGTCAAAAAAATCTTTGAGATTCCATATGACAAAATTTGTTTGGCAGAAAAATGCTGGTAAACACTTCTTATGCATGTCTTATGTGCCTGCATGTCTCAAAATCTTATATAAAGGCTATCTTTATCCCACATTCTGTTTTCTAGAATTAATTTATATAGTGAATATCCTTGGAATTCAGAAATATTTTTTAGGTTCTCTAGGATTAGGACTTATATTCAATCATAACTGTTCAGTTAGATTGTTTTCATATCTTGACTATATAAAATAAATTTTATATGTGTCTATAAAATATATTTGACTATAAATTATATTTGACTAATAAATAAAAAATACTTGACTATAAAATATATTTTATATTCAGAAATAAAATACACAGATATATTATTTGGCTTTATGTTTTAGTTTAATTTTTAATATTTTGAAAAAATCTGTACTGTTTTGTATCAATGAACCAATTTGCAATCTTAAAAAAAAATAGTGTTGACATCAGATAAAGGTTTGATATCTAGGATATACAAAGTACTCACTAAGGTTAACTCCATAAAAACCTAAAAACCTCATCAAAAATGGGGAGAGAAAATGAACCTACACTTCTCTGAGGAAAACCAACAGATAGCCAATAGGCACACACATGAAAAAATGTTCATCATTGTTTATTACTAAGGAAATCCAAATCAAGACAACAATGAGATGTCACCTCACATCAGTGAGGATGGTACATATCAGAAACACTACGAACGATCTTTGTTGGCAGGTATGTGGTGAGAAATAAATTCACATCCACTGCTGGTAGGAATGCTGCCTGGCACAACCCCTATAGAAAACATTATGAAGAGTTCTCAGTAAACTCAAAATAGAGCTATTAGATAAGAACTTCTTTCTATATGTAAGATTTCCCCATTTTAGTGTGCCTATGCAAAATGGAACAATGCCACATGATACTCCTGGTGCATATGGGGGTAAAAATAACAAGCTAAACAATCTCTATAACCTGATTGTAACCTGTGCTCATAATCCACCTGAGACTTTTCTACAAGAATTTTCTACTAAAAAGATCTAAAGCAGAAAATCCTGCAATTCAAAACAGATTTTCCCCTCAAAGATCTTACTCCCAATATTAAAATTTGCCTTGTGCACAAAAATTGAAAATCCCAGACAGGCTCTCCTTAGTTACACAATCAAGAATGCTGAAAACTATAAAGAAACTTACCAGCAATGTCAAACCAAAGAGGTGTACCAAGAAGTTCCACAGATATGACTCCAAATCACCTGAGTAACTGGGTCACTTTCTATTGGAATAAAGGTAAAAAATGATTCTTCAAAGGAAATGGGCTCCAGTGTTGTTTGGGCTTCTCAATTCATTCAATATGGAGTTGAGTGGTTGATAATTTTGAGAGATGATTAACTGCTTTAATCTATAAAATATAGTTACAGAGAATAAAACAGTGAATTCAATTTTACGGTCATTATCTGAAGTATGGATTGGTTCAGTCTCATAAGAAGTGAATTCCAAACACTTAACATTTAACCCTTATTCAATACTGGATAAAAAGAACCAGTTCTTCATGACCAACCCAAAAGAAAATATAAGCAACTGAAAAGAGAAAACTGATCCAAACTTCTATCAGGTCAAAAGGCCATTTTCTGAGTAGAGGTTAAATTCTGAAACCAGAGACACTAGCCCAGATTAAGTAATCTACACACAAAAGAAATGAAAAGACTAGATCTTAACTCACAAAGAGAGTATCATATTTGCCAGCTGCAGATGCCTTCTCAGATGAAATCATTCCAGTTTGGGGCTCAATAAAAAAACTTGCCATGTTCATTTTCTTCCTCAATGCTGTAGGATCTCCGCATTGTGACCTTCATCTTTGTCTGCAGCGATAACACGATATATGAGCTCTCGCTTCGCATTTCTCTCCCTTTCTGCCTTGTCTCATTCTGGGGTCTGATTTTGTAGAACTTTTGCAAGAACTGAGGTTTGTTGTCATTTTCATCCAGAATTTCCACAATTACTCTTGCAATGGTTTTTTGGAAGAACTACTGTTGTTGGTCACAGTAACCTGTTTTGGTTTTTGAAGGAGATGAGCAACAAAGGTTTTAAAACACATTATAGACACAGTGAGTACAATTTTCCTAACAATAGCAGGCATTGGCATAAGTTCTCCAGTTTCAGGGTCACACCTCAGCTTCTCTCATAATGACAAGAGCCCTGGGAAGTAGTTAAGACTGCCTCCTACCTGTTCAGAGAGGGACCAGTCAGGCCAAGAGCAAGCGGCCTCTCCTACTCATGCTGCCTAGCCACAGAGCATTGCTTATAACTAGACTACAACTGCCACTCCAACACTTAGAAATAACTAAGTGTTTTTAAGTCAAGGAAAAATATATGAAGATTTTACATAAAATAGTCAGTGTTCTCCTAAAAACAATCTGTACTCTTTATATTTAAAAATTAAGTGTTCAGGGTCCAGGAGATAGCAAGGATCAGTGTACATTCCTTGCATGTAGAATGACCCAAGTTTGATCCCCAGAACTGCATTCCCATATATGTCCCTGAAAGTCCCCATGGCAACAGGATGTTTCAGACAGCATCAAATTGTCTTCATGGAAAAGCTTCTATTATTTAATAAAAGCATCTTAGTTATTATATAATTATTAAATATATAAACCATATAATTACACATAAATAATTTGTTAAAATACATCATGGTTTAGTAATTACTGAATAAATATATTACAGCTTCATCAATTTAAAACAATATTCAGTGAAACAACCTTTTTGATTGGTGATCATTCTGTTTGTCTTGTTATAGAGACAATTTCAATTCTCAGAGTGAAGATAAATATCTGCTCTTAAGAACAGTTTATTTTACAATATTTTCAGTAAAAGAAATATAAGATAGAACTCAATACCCAATCTACAATAAGATAGATACAGAGGGGACCACTTATACTAGCAGCCCGGGGGGTAAGGGAGAGGAATATGGGATGCATGCTGGGAACGGGGGTTAGGGGGTGGGGAGTGGAGGGAGAACAAGTTTTGTGGTGGGAATTCCTCTGATCCAATGTCAATATGTACTTAAAATATTACTGTGAAAGATATGTAATCCACTTTGGTCAAAATAAAAATCATTATTGAAAAATAAATAAATAGGGCTAGAGAGGTAGTTCAGAGCTGGAGGGCCTGCATTGATGTCCTCAGGACTCATAGCCTTCCTCATCCAAATGCTGCTAGGGTTGTCCTAGGGGTCCCCAGTACTAGATCTCTTCAGAATGGGAGGCTCATCTTAAGATAAATGTAAAAGTTTTCATACTCAGTAAGCTCCTTTATTCACTTCAGAAGCAATGATCAGCTGTTCTTAGGGAGTGTAATGGTGCTATATCCATATGCAAATAAACAAGTTCATCTTCTAATCGGATATTCATGTTAAATTCAGGATACACATTTAAAGTAATGACCTTAATAACAGTTTTCCCCTCCTCTCACCCCCACCTCCACCTCCTTGTTAACTTATTACAAAAAGATGAGAAACATTAAGTAGGTTGAGTTTTCATGAGAACTCTTCTTTTTTGGAGCTTCATAGGTGTCATTCTAAGTGTGAATGTATCCTGATGGCACTTGTCAAGAGACCTGAAAGCACATGACTGACCTTCCCCAAATCTCTAAAAAAAAAAAAAAACATTACTATTTTCACTATAACCTTGTGAAATATTCTTTTTTGGGGGAGGGGGCACACCTGGTGACGCTCAGGGGTTACTCCTGACTATGCCCTTAGAAATTGCTCCTAGCTTGGGGGACCATATGGGACACCGCTAGGGGATCAAACCTTGGTCCGTCCTGGGTCAGCTGCATGCAGAGCAAACACCCTACCGCTGTGCCATTGCTCTGGTCCTGAAATATTCTTTTTTGAGCAATTCTCCCAAGCTCTTTGCCTGGCAGAGGGTAAGGAAAATGAAAGAAATCTACCACCATGTTGAGTTTGTTTTCAATAACCAGTAGCAGTCTTGAACCTGTGATAACCATTCAAGAAATGCCAGCACCGTCTTTCAAAAATAATCCACCCTAAGAATGCCAAGGTACACATCCATGTCCATGTGCCTGCACTTATAGTGCTCACCTCCAACAATCAGAGTACTGACAAAACTTTCAAAACAGTAACAATGGACAAAATGAAAATAATAAGGCAACATCATGAACCATAAAAAGGGACTTTTTTTTTTTTTTTTGGTATTTGGGCCACACCCAGCAGTGCTCAGGGCTTATTCCTGGCTCCATGCTCAGAAATTGCTCCTGGCAAGCACAGGGGACCATATGGGGCACCGGGATTCGAACCGATGACCTTTTGCATGAAAGGACCAGATTGGTTCTTTGGATTTCTCTCTGCAGTGGCTCCTCCTCTGGGTGAACTATAGAACCTGCAAACCTCATGGGGCCTGATATCCACACTACACTGTTTTTCTACGTTCTCCAATTTACACCAGTTACTTTTTCTTAAAAAAGTGTTCACTGTCTGCAAAAAACCAAGTTTACCAATAATGCTAATTGCTGACTACTCCATCCACAGGACTTCAGGCATTTTACATTAAATGTGATCATGAGAAGTCCTAACAGAACGAATCAGAAGAGCACACTTCAGACTTCACTCTAATTTCAGACTATTTTTTTCAATTAATATCTTTATTTAAACACCACGATTCCAAACATGTTTGTAATTGGGTTTCAGTTATAAAATATAACACCCCTCTTTCACCAATGCAATATTCCCACCACCTATGCCCCCCATTTCCCTCTTCCTCCACCCCCTGCTTGTATTTGAGGAAGGCATTCTATATCTCTCAATCACTACCATTGTCATGAAAGTTGTCAGTGTAGTTCTTTTTCTAGTTGAACTCACCAGGTGAGCTTCATACAGGTCAGTTCTTCCAGCCCTCATCTCTGTTGTCTTTTTCTATTATTACAATAATGTCTTTTATTTTTCTCAAACCCCATAGATGAGTGAGATTATTCTGTCTCTCTCTCCTTATGACTTATTTCACTAAGAATAATAGTTTCCATGTCCATCCATGTATAGGAAAATGTCATGTCTTCATTTTTCCTGATGGCAACTGTGTATATGTACTACAGTTTCTTTTAGCCACTCATCTGTTGTTGGGCATCTGGGTTGTCTCCAGATTCTGGCAATTGTAAGTAGTGCTGCAATAAATATAGGCGTTAGAAGGCCTTTTTATGTTGTTGCTTTTTGAGTTCCTAGAGTGTGGCATAGCTGAATCATATGGGAGCTCAATTTCCAGTTTTTTCAAGAATCTCCATATTGTTTTCCATAAAGACTGAACTAGATGGCAAACCCCTCAGCAGTGAATGAGAATTCCTTTCTCCCCACAACCCCACCAGCACTGATTGTTCTTATTCTTTGTGATATGTGCCAGTCTCTGTGGTGTGAGATGGTACCTCATTGCTGTTTTGATTTACATCTCCCTGATGATTAGCGAGGTGGAGCATTTTTTCATGCGTCTTTTGGTCATTGTATTTCTTCTTTGAGAAATTGTCTGTTCATTTCTCCTTCCCATTTTTTGTTGAGGTTAGAATTCAGGGGCCTCAAACTCGCGGCCCGCTGGCCATTTGCGGCCCTCCTTACAACATTTTGTGGTCCTGCCTTAGAGGAATCTTTTTTTGTTTTATTTTGTTTTAGTTGTTTGGGTCACACCCCCTAATGTTAAAGGTTTACTACTGACTTTGCACTCAAGGATCACTCCGACTTTGCCTCCTGCGGCCCCAAGGTAAATTGAGTTTGAGACCCCTGGGTTAGATTTTTTTTTTCTTAAGTTCTGTCAGTACCTTGTATATCTTAGATATTAGCCCCTGATATGATGGGTATTGGGTGAATAGTTTCTCCTATTTTGTGCTGAGGAAATATTAGACAATTAAAAAAAACAGTATGGTAATGGTTGGAGGGAAGTGATCACACCTGAGGAGGAAGAGGTGCTAAAAGATAGCAAGATGTTAAGCATAAAATCTAATCAGTAGAGGAAGGGGAAAAAAGTAAAAATGCCTGACATGGAAGCAGAATAGTGGTGACACAGAAACTGGGAAAATTGGTGGAGGGAAGTGGGCACTGGTAAAGGGAATGGTGTTGAAAAACTGCATGCATAAAACTCAACCATAAATAAATTTGTAATATAGTGACTTGATAAAAATGGAAGGAAAATATATATTTCAATTTTCTAGTTTAAATATAAAATGTCCCAATGTTAAGAATTATTAAAACTAAAGTTATTATTAAAATTAAAATTATTAAAACTAAAATTACTATTTTAATCATTCAGTTTAAAATGTGCCTAAAATGCAATGGCTTAAGAAGATGAAAAACCTGGATGCAAGATAGTTAAAAGACTGAATTATGTATTGGAGTATAGCAGATAGAAAACTTGTCTTGCCTATTGCCATCTCTAGTTATATTCTTTTTTTCTTATTTTTTTGTTTGTTTTGGGGTTTTTTTTTGTTTATTTTTGGGTCTCACCTGGCAGCGCTCAGGGGTTACTCCTGGCTCTATGCTCAAAAATCGCTCCTGGCAGGCTCAGGGGACAGTATGGGATGCCGGGATTCAAACCACTGTCCTTCTACATGCAAGGCAAATGCCTTACCTCCATGCTATCTCTCCGGCCCCAACTCTAGTTATATTCTAAGCACCCCATACAGAGCCCTTTCAGGAGGATCTCTGAGCACAGAGCCAGGAGTAAGTTCTGAGCACTGTTGAGTGTATCTCCAAATGTAAAGCAAATAAAAGATAGACTCAAGACTAGGGGCATAAATATATCTAAATATATCTAAAAAGCACAATATATAAAAAAGTACAATATAAGAGGAAATATTAAAGGAAGTGTCTAGAAATATTACACATATAAATATGTATTTGAAATAATACTGTTTTCATTTTCAGTTTTGTTTGTTGTGTGTCTTACCTGTAGAGAAATTAGTGTGGAGTTTGAGTAGTTGTATATTCTGTGAATAGACAGAGTGCATAGGAACCATGAACTGTGCTCAGATGGTGTTTCTATGTTTTGCATTCTGTGAATAATGAGATACAGATCTAAGAAAATATCACCAATTATTAATAGTAGTTAATAACCAAAAAAGCTACTTTCTATATTTGTGATTTGAATGTTCTAAAAAATAATTTTCAGGAACAGATTTTAAGCTGGTCCATGACCGAATGTAGAGTTTAAGATGTTTGTCTTGTATGCAACTGGCCACAGTTTGTTGCTGTACCACCTGGCTTCCCAAGCAGAGCCCTGAGCACCACCAGGTGGGGTCTGGGTAATGTCCAGCACTCAATCTTGAGCAGAAGATCCTCAGGCTTAGCACTTGATTGGTTCATCTGGGTCCCTGGCACCCAATGGGAGAGTCTCGCTTTCTGCCTCCACAGAAAGCAAATGTTTACTTAAAATGTATGTTCATCTTGTTGTTCTCAATTTCGTTCCTTTGATGTAGTTGTGATGAGACCTTTAAAGTGATAACAGTTGTTAATCATCACAAAATGAAGTCAATGGCAAAACATTGTAATTGACACTTTACTGGGTTTGTAAAAATTTGAGCAAACCTCTAATTTATATACAAGGAAAAATGATTCATACAGGTAAACTATGTTATTTATACAAACACTTTCTCATACTATAACATAATATTTTATAATAATACTTTAACATACTAATGATATTTAAGCACAGTGGTAAGTGACAAGGGTATAGTAAAAGTGTTTAAAAATTCATTGATTACTTTTTACTTTGTTCACTAGTTTCCAAAATGTATAGATAATTTATCTGAAAACGATTTTTTGTGAAGCAAAATTATCCAGGATTCCCAACATTCAGAACTCCTTTAACTATTAGAGATTACTAAGAATGGATTGAAATAACCTAGATTACTACATTTTAAACTGATTAAAAAATTTCCTATTGCCATAAGTTATTATCTTTGAATAATCTGTATTCGGAAACTAAAAATTGACATTATGAAAGTAATGTGAATTTCCAAGTAGTGTTCAAATGATAGTTCCACCAAAAATAATAGCTTTCAACAAATCCATATTCTTTATTTCCTTGATTTTTCCATCAAGCTAGAATATTGCTAGTTTGCCTCTCTAGAATTGTAATATCTATAACCTTAAAATGCCAACATACAGAGTCATAGTGATAGCACAGCGGTGGGGCGTTTGCCTTGCATGCGACTGACCCAGGATGGACCTCTTTTCAATCCCCAGCATCCCATATGGTCCCCAAGCCAGGAGCGATTTCTGAGGACATATCCAGGAGTAACCCCTGAATGTCACCAAGTGTGGCAGGAAATTATTGTTATCAATCTCAGTTAACTGTCCTAATATGACCAACAGAAAGTCATCACTGATAACATCACTAGGGAAACAACTTGGCATGCTCAGAGTAAAACAGCATCTACTTTCAGGGCACACAGCATTCACTGCACTAGCATCTAATTAGCATTAGCAATTATCTCCTACATTTCATTTAGCTTAATTTTCACTTAATTGTTAGGAATGCTAACAAGTCATACCCATATCCATCTCTGCCCCTTTTTGAGTGTACTACCTAAAGGAAGCCTATCTCCAAG
>PVKC010005964.1:8331-32141 GCA_004027635.1 Crocidura indochinensis | reverse complement strand
GAGGGGGGAGGGGAGAGAGAGAGAGAGAGAGAGAGAGAGAGAGAGAGAGAGAGAGAGAGAGAGAGAAGTACATATTCAGTGGAAGAGGTTTAAGAAAGAATGACATTGAGGGTTGGTATGGGTATCATCTTACACTCTTGGATCCAAGCCAGCCGCACAGGGCCCGCACTGACAGAGTCTAGGAGCAGAGTCCTGACTCGTGGAACGGCAGCCCGCACACAGAAGAGCCAAATTAAAAGTGTAAAGAGCCACATGTGGCTCTCGAGTCGCAGGTTGCCGACCACTGGTTTAGGCCTTCTGTTGTTTTCTTTACTATATTTCCTTTTTATCCCCTGTGGGTAATCTGTTCTTTATTTCTCTCACCCACTCCCCATATATGTGTGTGTGTGTATATTAACAGACTGTGTGTGTGTGTGTGTGTGTGTGTGTGCATGTGTGTGTGTGTATTAACAGACTAGTCTCCTGGAGAAAACGCATTTGAAATAACTAGTAATTTGTGGAACAAATCTGAATTTCATGAAATTTTTCTAAAAGCTTATAAAGGAATGTGTGTTTCTTTTTGTTTGTTTTTGTTGTTTTGGTTTTTGTTTTTGGGCCACACCCAGTGACGCTCAGGGGTTACTCCTGCCTATGTGCTCAGAAGTTGCTCCTGGCAGGCACGGGGGACCATATGGGGAACCGGGGGATCAAACCGCGGTCTGTCCTAGCTTAGCACAGGCAAGGCAGGCACCTTACCTTCAGCGCCACCGCCCGGCCCCCGGAATGTGTGTTTCTTTCTGGGGTAGAGTTGGGGCACCAAGCAAAGCACAGAAGCCAGGGAGTCATTCTTGGGGGTTCTTGTCAGGATCACAAGTTTCACAATAGTGGAATAAAGAATACCCAAAGATAATAGCAACAAAGAACATGAGAACTTGTTTATAGGAGGAATCATGCTATTTGAGATGGCTGGAGGATTAGAATCCGAAGGGACAACTTGGAGCAGGTGGTGATGAAGAGTGGTAAAATGTTATGAGACGTATCAGGAATAGTACTGTAAATGACAGTCCAAAAATGTATATATGTGCGTTATATTTTAAGCTTCTCATAGAAGCAGACAGATGGGTGGAAGGCAAATGGGAACTGGGGGCCATTGATGGAGAGAAGTGGCTAATGGTGTTGAAACATTGCCTGAAACCCATTGATGAATTGTTTTGTAATTTCATGGTGACTTTAAAAAAAAAAATAAAAGAAAGGCCAAAGTTCAGCAGTCCGCAGTTCCTGCCTGCAGTGCCAAGGCACCACTAGGGTAAAATTCTCCAACACCTGTGCAAGCCCTCCAGCCTGCACTCAATATTTTCTTTTTTAATCTGCACACCAGATAGTAGCACTTCTTAAGAAGTTGTGAAAGTGGGTGAAAAGGGAAGCAGAATAATAGAAATGACACTGGCAAACAGTGAACATTTTATTAAATAAGCACTTTAGTAAATGTTTTATTCTTTATTCAAACCAAACCAACTATGGGCGGAAGATGGTACAGCAGTGAAAGTGGTGCTCTAGCCTGGAGCACTTGGTGCAGGCACCAAGACTCAGTTCCCAAGCAGTAAGGTGTCTACCTTGCATGCACTAGCTTAGGACGGACCTGGGTTCGATTCCCCAGCGTCCCATATGGTCCTCCAAGCCAGGAGCTATTTCTGAGTGCAGAAGCCAGGAGTAACCCCTGAGTCCCAACGAGTGTGGCCCAAAAACCAAAAGAAAAATTAAAAGATTCACTCCCCAGCACTAAGATCCCCCAGCCTCCAGGTGAGACTCCTGAGAACTGTGCCAAAAATAAAGATCAACAAAACCTGCCAAATTTACTGAAGTTAAACTAATTTTTATAATTAATAATTAACCATCAATAATTCATAATTAACACATAATTAATTTAATTGATAAAAATGAAATCTAATGAATGAAATACACTCGTTACGAACAAGAATTTTCATGACAAATCATTTCAGATGATTAGCTATTTGGAAAGATCAATAATTTCTGGGGCTGGAGAGATAGGACAAGGTGGGGGCAAGGCTCTTCTCTTGCTGGGCCAAACCCCTAATACAGCTAGGAATGATCATTAAGTAGAGCTAGCAGGATGCCTCCTGCCTCTTCAAGTGCGATTGCCCACCGTCCCCAAACAAACAAACAAAAAGAAGAAAAAGAAATGATTCAATGATTTATTGAAAGCATTGATATACTCAACTAAGGACTCAAACATGTTTAAAAAAATCAGGCAGCGAGGACACCTATAGGCAGTAGCTGGGGTCCTGGAGCTGCAGCTCTAGTGCTTTTGTCCTTCAGGCGCAGAGTAGCCAGCTATTTCGTGGCGCATAGGGGGCCTGACGAGCGCTTCTGCGCATGCGCTTGGCATTTAAGTCGGCCCAGAAAGTAGGCTCAGCCTCTTTCTGCTTTCGGACATGGTGAGTGAGCTTGCATTTTGGCCTCCTCTCTCTTCCGTCTGCCCGGAAATCGGACTCGAAAGGCTTACGCTTAATCTTTTCCCGGTTACCGTAGGGATGATTGTAAATGTTGGGACATGATTGGTGACGTCTCGGGCTTTGGAAGATTTAAATTGGAGGAAGGATCAAGTGTTACAAAATTTCCCCTGCTAATTTCATCCTCGGGCGTATTCTCCAGATTCAGTATTTTCGATCAATTCAATCTAAAATAAAACCAAAAAAAAAAAAAGGCAGATCAGTTAATGGTGTAGCGAAATTATATTTTTTTAAGTGTTTAGAAATGCTTGGTGACTTGGTTCATGTTGCAGAGATTGTAGTTCAGCAGATGCAAGCATTTCCTCAGTCTTGAATGATAGGCTTCATGATCTTATTGTAAATATGCAGCCTGGTTAGGAATATCGAAGTAGGAATTATTAGCAAGAATGCCGGAGCACAATTTGGGATTTAATGCATGTGAAGATTAAAACTAGAGAAGGGCCAAATAAATTTGCAGGCCACAGGAAGTGGTTCGACATTGAAATATCAGTTGCAATAGGATTTAACTTCCTTAGTTGAAAAGGGAAGTGGTTGTTCCAAGGAATTAGAACGCGTTAACAAAAAGGATGCAATGAGGCATGGAGGTGGTGATTTCGGGTCAATGATGAGCCGGCATGTATTCTGAAGTCAAAGTTGATTATAACTTTTACAATAGCTCTAGAATTACTCTGAGACCTGAAAAGCAACCTGAACCCTTGGTTTTGGACCACAGCTGGTGGTATTCACAGACTACCACTGGAGGGACTGGGAATCAAATCTCCTGTAGGCCATGTGCATCTGTTGTACTGTTGCCCAGGCCCTACATTCTAGTTTTAAAATAGGAATGGTGGTCTGTAAAATACGTGGGACGATGAAATCGGTAAAAATTAATGCGTTCTTTGTGCCAAAAGATAAATGAGATCTTCTGTGTTTTTTTTTTCTTTTTGCAAGGGCACTCCACAGAAAGATGTTGTTATTAAGCAGGATGCACCAGACACCTTGCTGTTGGACAAACATGCTGATTATATTGCATCTTACGGCTCAAAGAAAGATGACTATGTATGTATGATTTCTTGATAGTTAACTTACATGGTTCTGCATATTTCCAGCATTTGTTGCTAAAATGTTATCAGTTCCTGGGTGCTAAACTGATAGTTTCGATAATGACAGTGGATTTTCTCCTTTGCTCCGGTTTGTGTGTTTAAGGTACAACTCTATCTGGCCCTCAGCAGTTACATAATTTTTTCCAAGGTCAATGATGTGTTGGCATGTATTAACTGAATTTGAAGCTGATGTGTAAAACCACTTAAGCTCTAGAATTACGCTGAGACCTTGAGAAATATGTAAAGCTTGAAAGACAGATTTCCTTTTTCTTTTTTGTGTTTTTTTTTTTTTTCTGGCCACACCCAGCAACTTTCAGGAGTTACTCTTGGTCCTGCTTAGAAATCGTTCCTGGTAGGGTATGCTGAATCGAACCCGGATCCTTTTCATGCCTTTTTTGCTGTGCTATCTCTCCGGTCTCACCGCAGAAAGACCAGTTTTTCAACTTTGGAACAACCTGTGATCTAATCACAGTAGGTCATTCCACTTGGGCAACTAAATGTACTTCCAAACTTTGTAACAACATAGTATTGATTTTCAAGGAGGACTGGAGAAACAGTACAGTGGGTTGCATGCATTGCCTTGCAAGTGTCTGGATCCATGGTTCAGTCTCCCTACATCAATAATAGGTTGCTTGTCTTGGGGCTCCACACCTCACCCCTGTTGGTCACCAGATGCACCAGGGCAGTTTACTGCCCCTGTTGTTCTCCAAGCCTCTGCCACCTCATTCTAACCCTCAATTGAATCTAAAAGTAGGTGCTCTTACAGGCTTTCTGTCCACATGAGTCCTGTTTTTAATTGCTGTGCTCCAAATTTGAGTTTGCAGCAAATTACTAATGCAAAAGTCTTTCAAATTTAAACTTGATAATGGGTTGTATCTGGACTCAGTTATGTCTTTGTTACTGTTTTGTAGCACTGAGCACATCAGAATTTAATGATAGAGAAAATTTTCCTGGCCATTATTACCTCTCCTTGGTGGTAGAAAATGTATAACTGACATTTGCCAATGGTTTTGAATGTGTGGCCTTTCAAATACCTTTCCTTCCCTAAATTTGAGACTCAAAAATTTAAATGGGCTCTGGATAAATTAAGTAAAATCAAACCATGCTAGATTTAACTTTATATTCAGATTTTTTAAAGTGATTCGGGCTACACTTGGCTCTGTGCTTAGAGATCATTCCTGGGAAGCTTGGGGAACCATATGGGATGCCAGTAATATAATCTGGATCCATCCCTGGTCAGCCACATGCATAGCAAGTGCTTTACTACACTGCTGTGCTATGGGTCTGGCCTAAGATTTTTAAATGCAGCATCAGTTAGCATGTGTCTGATTCACTGAAGTAATTCTGTATTTTAGGAATATTGTATGTCCGAGTATTTAAGAATGAGTGGTGTCTATTGGGGCTTGACAGTGATGGATCTCATGGGTCAACTACATCGCATGAATAGAGAAGAAATTGTAACGTTTATTAAGTCATGTCAGCATGAGTGTGGTGGAATAAGTGCAAGTATTGGACACGATCCTCATCTGTTGTACACTCTTAGTGCTGTTCAGGTAAATATTAAGAAGTTTTGGTTTAGCTCTAAGTTGGAAAGAAATGTGTGCTACAAGGTCAATGATGTTTAAGGCATGTATTAACTGAAAAAATATTGATGCATATTTTAAAATTACACTGAGACCTTGGATAGCAAAATGTCCTCAGTATGTACTTTGGGGGGAGTTTTTATATCTTGCAATGCTTCAGAGGGGTTGCTGGAGGGGGAACACTGAAGGCAAACTCTTTGGCTCTTGGTATAGGTTTAAATTCTATTTCTATATATGGAATTTAGTATATTTAAGATAGTCTTTGGAATGTTAGCAAAAAATTGCAGAAAAACAGTGCTTTGCGCTTAAGGTTGTATTATAAGCCAGTAATAAATTAAGATAGGGTTATTTTTCCTGCCAATTCCGGGGTCAGAGATAGTGGATAGGTCATTTGGATGTAGTTCATCTCCAGCTTCTCTGGTAGTCCTCCCGCACACTGCCAAGTGTAGTCCCAAATGCAAAATTGGATTTTTGTACAGCTGTATACTAAAAAATATGAATTTTGTTTTTTTTTTTTTTTTTGGTTTTTGGTTTTTGGGTCACACCCGGCAGTGCTCAGGGGTTACTCCTGGCTCCATGCTCAGAAATTGCTCCTGGCAGGCATGGGGGACCATATGGGGCACCGGGATTCGAACCGATGACCTTTTGCATGAAAGGCAAACGCCTTACCTCCATGCTATCTCCCGGGCCCCTGAATTTTGTTTTAAAATAGGTGTGTTTAAGGGAAATTTGCAAGGGACTAAATTCAGACAAGTTAAAAGAAACTGTTGAAAAGTGTTACTTATTTAACTTGAAAGAGCCCTAACTAGCAGGAAAAAAATGGTTACTTATTTTTATTTCTTTTGTCACAGATACTTACTCTGTATGATAGTATTGATGTGATTGATGTAAGCAAAATTGTGGAATATGTTCAGAGTCTGCAGAAAGAAGATGGTTCTTTTGCTGGAGATATTTGGGGTAATGACAGTTTAATTCATACTACTTTAAAAGATCTATATCATAGTAACCAACTTGGGGTTTTGTTTTTTGGACCACACCCTATGGTTCAGTGGGTGGAGGGCTTCCTGCTTTACAGAGCAACCCTGTATTTAAATTTGTAAGTGAAGTAGACTAGCCAGGAACTTGTAAGTTTTGTTTTTGGTTTTGTTTTTTGTTTTTAAGTTTTTCATCCTTTCAGGTCCCACTAAGCAGCTGGTCTAACTGAAGTTAATGGCTGCTGGAAGTTCCCAGCATGCACTGTGCTTAGTTAATATCAGCATGCAGTAACACTGGAACAGAGGGGTCCAATCTAAAAGATAAGGTAGGTGAAACTTTTTACATTATTCAGTGGCTTTGTAAAGTTTTACGAAATACTCCCCAATGGAAGTATTTGAGAAGCTTTATAAACTCATTGAATGTTTGAGTAGGGGGAGGGAATAGTATTTTACTTAATAAAATCTGCTTTGAGCTGGGAATACAGTGCAAGCCAAAAAGACCAGCCGCTTCATGGGATGTGAAAATCTAATGTAATGTAGGGTAGCTTATTAGAAATTGGTCCTTGTAGTTCTTATTCATTCTCTATTCTGGACACTTGTAAACATTTTCTATAAAGCAACTTTTGTAATTCTTAGTTTCCTTAGAGGTAAATGTCAATTTAAACTCTTAGAAGGAAGTTTAATAGTAGCCATACTGTTGTGGACCCTAAGGTAATGTGTTTTGGTTTGCTCTCATTTTAGGAGAAATTGACACGAGATTTTCCTTTTGTGCTGTGGCAACATTGGCTTTATTGGTAAGTTTTAAATATTGTGTAAGAATGATATGTGTAATAATTTGCATTCTGATGTTGAATAGCTTTTTGTGTGTTTACAGGGGAAACTGGATGCTATTAATGTGGAAAAGGCAATTGAATTTGTTTTGTCATGTATGAACTTTGATGGTGGATTTGGTTGTAGGCCAGGATCGGAATCTCATGCTGGGCAGGTAATAATGCTCCTAACATTGGTTTTGCAGGGATGGCCAGGACAACAAATTGGCAAATATAAATATAGAGGTTAATGAATTGGGGTCAAGTGAGAATCGTTCAATTGCTGATTAAAACTAATGCACTCCACTGCCTGCTTATGGAACTGGCTGAGCATTTACTGTGCACAATAACGAACTTAGGCTTCCCACATGCTAGTTATGTGGTCGAGCCCCTAGAACTCCGTTGCCCATATAAGGTTGTCATCAAAGTAATGACAACTGAGTGATGGCTTTGGCTTATTTTTCTTTTGCTTCAGGAGAACCAATTAACTTATCTTGAGGCATTCACTATAAATGTGTCTCATTCAAGAACTTTTTTTACTTGGGTACAAATTGCGGCCACACATGAAGGGCAAGTACCCAAATGCTAGGTTATAGCAGCCTGATCCATACTTTTGAGCAAATTGAAAATATTCTGCCCTGTCTAACATCTGAATTCCTGATTAGCTATTGTGACAGAATACTGCAGATGTCTGAAAACTTAACATTTTTAAACATTTTTAGCAATGGCGTTTTAGTGCACAATTGATTATTGATGCTTTTGCCACTATTTTACTATTTAAAGATTACACATATACTTTTATGTTTGTAATTTTAGATCTATTGTTGCACAGGATTCCTGGCTATCACTGGTCAGTTGCATCAAGTAAGTTCTGATTTACTTGGTTGGTGGCTTTGTGAACGGCAATTACCATCAGGTGGACTCAATGGAAGGCCAGAGAAGGTTGGTATTCTAGGATAAGCTGTGTTTCTGTTGTTTAGCTTTTTTTTTTTTTTTTGGTATTTTTTGTTTGTTTGTTTTGGGTCACACCTGGCAGTGCTCAGGGGTTAACTCCTGGCTCCATGCTCAGAAACTGCTCCTGGCAGGCACTGGGGACCATATGGGGCACAGGGATTCGAACCGATGACCTTTTGCATGAAAGGCAAATGCCCCACCTCCATGCTATTTCCCGGGCCCCTGTTCTTTAGCTTTTAGTACATGATTATTTTTTAATATGTCTCATAAATTGTAGGAATTTTTCTCATAACATTTTCTTTAAAATACTCTAGATAGAAGTAAAACAGTTAGTGTTAAGGTGTTACATATTACATGGCGTATTTTATTTTTGAGGTTTGTGCCATATCCAATGCTGTTCAGGAATTACTCCTGGCCCTATGGTTAAGAATATATTTATTGGCAGACTAGGGGGATCTTATGGGTTGCTTGGGGTCAAACCTAGGCCAGCTGCATGCAAGACAAGGTCCCTACCTTTTATATACTGGTGCCAGTCCCAATGGTCTAATTAGGGTTTTGTGGGAGGCCTTGCCCGACTGTGTGTTTGGTGAGAAATGAATTCAGCATAAGATCCAAACTGGCAAACCTTTATTGAGTTGAGCGAAAACACTTTTTTCTCTTCTTAGCTACCAGATGTATGCTATTCTTGGTGGGTATTGGCTTCCTTAAAGATAATTGGGAGGCTTCATTGGATTGATAAAGAGAAATTGCGAACTTTCATCCTGGCATGCCAAGATGAAGAAACAGGAGGATTTGCAGACAGGCCTGGAGATATGGTAAGTATATTTCTGACAATGCTTGTATAAGAGTTATTTTCACTTCGTGGTTCTAAACAATTCCTGACATAAAAATGGAAAGTGTTTGAGAGCATGGGCCTCATTTTTTATTTTTATTTAGGAATATAAAAAGATTAAAGTTTTTCCGGTTTGCCTAATTTGAAGAATGAGCTTTGCTTTTTGATCTTTTTTTAAATAGGTGGATCCTTTTCATACTTTGTTTGGAATTGCTGGATTATCGCTTTTGGGAGAAGAACAAATTAAGCCTGTTAGTCCTGTTTTCTGTATGCCAGAAGAAGTGCTTCGAAGAGTGAATGTTCAACCTGAGTTAGTGAGCTAAGTTTATTAGTGCAAAGGTTTTAAATATATTCTTCTCATTAATACTCATTAATGTATTTGAAAAGTGCTTATCAAATATAAATTACTGCTATTTTAATATTTTATATTTAATTATATTGACTTAATAAATTATAATTATACATATTGTAAAATAAAGACTTAACTGGAAATTATCTGGAATGCTATTTCTATGTACTAATAAGAAATAGAGCTAGAATGCTAGTATAGTGTGGATAAGTTGATTGCTCATCACCAATCCAGGTCAGTCCTTAGCATCCCGTTAAGTTTTCCTCAAACTGCATTAGGAATAAGTTCTGGCACACTACTACGTGTGGTTCAAAAAAAATAAAGAATTTGAAGTCTTGTTTTTTTCTCCTTTGTTTTCTGTTCATAGTTGATGTAAATTGGCTTCTGTTGATGTGGACAATTAAAATAATGATCTAAGATGAGCCAGAGATTTAAACTGGAGGTTTATTTGTTGCTGGTCACAAGTGGCAAATAGAAATCAATCTGGATTGTTGTCATTTTATAGACTTTTATAAACTATGTTTAACTTCACATTTCAGATTCATTTTGTTCCAAATTGAAACGTTGGTATTTGTCCTAATAAGATGCCTCAATTGATATTCTCCTTGTGGGGGGGCCCGATATTGTGTTTGGTTGTGACCACAAGCAATATTTGGGAAAACTTGCAAAAAAATACTGTTTAGCCTAAAAATTGGATGCCTGGTTCTGCCCAACCTACTGTCAAGTTCTTTGGGAGCTCTGCCACACCAAAAAATCCCAAAGAATGGTGGTTAACTGAACTACAAAATCACTACCTGTGATTTTTGTTTTGTTTTGAGGTCATGCCCAGTGGTGCTTGGGTTACTTCTGGCTCTCCGAAATCACTCTTGGTGGACTCATGGGGAATCATGTGAGATGCTGGGAACTGAACCCGGATCTTTTCTCGAGTCTGCTGTGTGCAAGGCAAACTCCTCACTGCTGTACTATCTCTCTGGCTCCTATTTGTAGTCATTTAGCAGCACATCCCTGGTTAGTGAGCCTGCCAGTGATAATTGACCGGTGTTGATTTTTTTTTTTTTTGTTTGGGTCACACCCGGCAGTGCTCAGGGGTTACTCCTGGCTCCATGCTCAGAAATTGCTCCTGGCAGGCACGGGAGACTGATGACCTTTTGCATGAAAGGCAAACGCCTTACCTCCATGCTATCTCCCAGGCCCCAACCAGTGTTGATTTTAACAGCCTGATGAAATTGTTATTACATAAGAGTTCTGGCATTTGACAAAACAGCTATAATGCTTTGAATACAGCATAACTAAATGTAACTGACTAATTTACAAAAGAAATTTTGTAATGGTTTGCAAGGATTTCATTTACTAGTTTTGACATCCTAATGGAAATTGGTAAGCAGTATTTTTGTAATCCAGTAAGACCCGTTATCTTGAAATGAATTTGAGCATGTATCATCACTATCTGCTGAGAACACATTGAACTTGCAGGGCTAGCTTCTAGGAGAATCATTTTTAGCCTTTATTCTAACTGCATGCAAAAAGCAGTCAGCACTGAAGTGTATTGACTTTCTCACATGGCAGGTGAATGGGGTAGGGCCTCTCAGTACTTGACTATACCCTATTTGGACATCAAGGCCACACCTAGTACTCAAACTCTGGTTTACACATGCTAGGCATGTAGACTACTAAATGATCTATCTCCCAACTTAGGTTGTGGGTGTTTGAAAGGTCTTGTCTGCTACAATTAAAAGGGTCTTACTGGTAAGGGTTAATTGTTTTGTATCTTGCACCACACCCAGTGGCACTCAGGTGTTACTCCTGGCTCTGCACTCAGAAGTAGCGGCTGGCAAGGCAAATGTCCTACCCCTATGCTATCTATCTCTTGGCCTGTTTTGTATCTTAGGCACTGGTGCACAGTGACTTAAATATTTAAGTATTAAGGTATATAAAATATCCTACAATAAGACTTATGGCTTCTTGTTTTGGATTTTGGGGCCATACCTGGTGATGCTCAGGGGTTATTCCTGGCTATGCACTCCGAAGTCAGTCCTGGCTTGAGACAAAGGATGTAGGGCTCCCTACTGCTTTCTGTGCCATCATTGCAGTCCTTATTAATGGCTTTTGTTTTAATTTTTTTGGGTCATACTCAGCTGTGCTCAGGAGTTACTCCTGGCTCTATGCTTAGAAATCTTGGGCAGACATGGGACCATATGGAATGTTTGGATTCAATTTACCTGTCCTGGATCAGCTGCTTGCAAGACAAAATACCTTACCTCTGCTATCTCAGGCCCAAATGACTTATTTTTAAATTAGGCATTGGGACTACAACTAGTGGTGCTAGGGGATTTGCTCAAGATCTTACTTCTGATAGGGCCCACTGTGTTGGGGATTGACTCTTAACTCTAGGTTGGTTTTGTTTTGTTTTTTTGTTTTTTTTTTTTTTTTTGGGTCACACCTGGCAGCGCTCAGGGGTTACTCCCGGCTCCATGCTCAGAAATTGCTCCTGGCAGGCACGGGGGACCATATGGGGCACCGGGATTCGAACCGATGACCTTTTGCATGAAAGGCAAACGCCTTACCTCCATGCTATCTCCCGGGCCCCCTCTAGGTTGGTTTTGTGCAAAGCAAGTACCCTACCTGCTCCTTATCCCATAATGAGGCTTTTAAATCATTTGTCATTGGTAGCCCCTGAATTATTCAGGTAGATGTCTTATCTCAGAGGGTCCTGTCAGTTTAAGCACAAAAATCAAGTCTCATGGGAGCAGCAATGACAGGAAATGGGCTGAGTGAGGACCCATACTTGCTTAGGCGATTCAACCAACAGGGCCATCAGGGTCCTAGTGCGCAGGTGCTGGATCGGAAACGCGCCTGCGCACTGCCCTTGCAGGTTTTCCCGCCTTTGGGTCCAGGCGGGGAACAAGCTTCAACCTCGCGCACGTCCTGTTAAAAGATCCTGAGGTCTGCCATGTCATCGACCTTAGATTCAGATCCTGCGGGTTTCCCTTCAGCCGAGGGCCAACCTCCAGGCCTTCACTGCAATTTGGGGGTTCAGGAGACCCCTCAGAGAAGCGCTTCTGCCCAGGCCTCGGCCTGCAGGCACCATGACACTTCAGGCACCGCAGCCGACCGCAGTAGCAGCGTCAGCAGCGCCCCGGGCCCGGCTCCCAGTGCCTGGCCAGCCCAAGGCAAGGAGTGGCTGGGTGGAGGGAAGGTTTGGGGAGCTGAGGGTTTGGTTATTACAGAAACTTAATGTCTATGGTTTGGTCTGAGGCTAAGAAACAGGAGTTGTTGTGGCAATAATGTGGAAGGAATGCAAGACTGGACTCCCAGGACAACTTGTACGTGGAAGGCCAATGCTTTAAGCTCAGGTCCTTAATAGCATCAATTTTTAATCAAAAATTTGATTTTTACTTCAAGCAGATGACATTGCATCACTTAACCAATTCTTTGAAGAAAAAGATCTGTGGCAAATTGAAGAGAATAGTATTGTTTTTTTCTTTTTGGGGGGGGGGGGGAAGCACACTCAGCAGCACTCAGGGGTTAATCCTAGCTCTGCACTCAGAAGTCGCTCCTGACAGACTCAGGACCATATGGAATGCTGGGGATTAAACCCATGTCTGTCCCGGGTCAGCCACGTGTGTAAGGCAAATAACTTATCACTGTTTTATCACTCTGGCCCTGAAGAGAACATTCTAACGTTATCTCCATTCTTTTAGAATGAAGAAGATTGTTTGGGAAGATTAATGCCACCTTTGCATGTTGATAAAGGACAACCACTGGGGCGAGCACTAAAGGAAATTCTTACAGAGAACTTGAGTAGTCTGAGCTTAGAAGCAGTAGGTGGGGCCACAGCTGAAAGCAAGTGCATTTTGTAGGAGCTGTACCATCCCCCCAAAATCGGCCAGAGATGAGTAGCAAATGATTTAAGGTACAGGGCCACAATTAAGGTTTTCCAGATGCCAGAATGCTCAGCCCACAAGCATTCACACTTTCAACTCTAGCTACTGCAGCAAGCATGCTCAAAACAAGCACTGCTCTGTCCCCTTTGGGGATTCTTTGTTACTTTGCTAAACTCTAGGACCACTGGCAGACGGTCTTCCCATACCACTACAATCCTTTCTCTGTAAGGAACCTCGCCCTTACAATCCTTACCTCTGTTCAAGGTAGCAAGAAACAAAACTTGATGGGGCAGAAAAGAACCTAGCAGTCAGTCCTCTTCAATTACCCCAACAACATTATTCCCTTTTTTAGTTGTTTTGTTTTGTTTTTGGGTCACACCCAGCAGCACTCAGGGTTTACTCTTGGCTCTACTCTCAGAAATAGCTCCTGGCAGGCTCTGGGGACCATGTGGAATGCCGGGATTTGAACCACCATTCTGGGGACCATGTGGAATGCCGGGATTTGAACCACCATTCTGCATGCAAGGCAAACACCTTACCTCCATGCCATCTCTCTGGCCTCTATTCCCTTTTTTTAATACCAGGGGAATTACAAAGATGAAAATGTTGATGTGTCAAAGAATTATCAACACAATATTCATAGATCTCAGTAGTAACTATTAAAAGTTACTAGTTTTTTGAACCATACCCTGCTATGCTTAGGGTTAACTCCTAGCTCTGCTGAAAGGATCACTCCTGGCAGTGTTTGAAGACAATACAAGGTATCAGGGATTGAACCAGGGTCTATAGTATGCAAGGCAAACAACTCTAACTTCCAGAAGTGATTTCTGAGTGCTGCCGGGTGTGAGCCTCCCCAAATTGGCCATGGCAGACTCAGGGGACCATATAGAATGCCGGGGATCGAGCCTGGGTCTGTCCTGGGTAGGCCGCTTGCAAGGCAAACGCCCTACCTCTGTGCTGTCTCTCCAGCCCCTCTGTTTCTCTTTTTTATCTGAATCATTTAATTATCTAATATAAATCCAAAAAAATTTAAGTAATGACAAATTTCTCATTCACACCATTCAAATAGTAAAACACTTGTATTTATCTTTACCTTTTTAGTCTATACATTATAGCATTAAATTATTTGTCATAATTTATATTATATATTTTTATATATAATTTTTTGGCTTTTGGGTAACACCCGGCGATGCTCAGGGGTTACTTCTGGGTCTGAGCTCAGAAATCTTTATTGGCAGGCAAAGGGGACCATACAGGATGCTGGGATTCGAACCACCGTTCATCCTGGATCGGCTGCATGCAAGGCAAATGCCCTACCACTGTGCTACCTGTCCGGCTCTATATTAGTTATATTAACTGTTTGATAAGACTCCTAAGAATTCTCTTTCTAAAATTTTAGTGTTAAGGACTTTGTAAGAAAACAAAAAAAACCAAAAAGACCCCACAACTAAAGTGTTGGCAGAATCATAAAAAATTAACTTTATCATCTTATAAGAATTGGTAGCTCTGGATATGATACTATATACATAGAAAGCTAGGAACTATCAAAAGAATAACTTCTAGAAACATTAGATTTGTATAGTAAAGTTGTAGATCACAAAGTGCATATAAACCCATGACTTTTCTATATGCAAATAACGAAGGAAAAGAGAATTTGTTTTAGAAGTCTCATTCACAGTTGTGACTCTGAATATCAGGTACCTGAGAATCAATTTAGCAAGAAAGGTGGAAGACCTATACAAAAAAAAAAATAGAAAACACTTCTAAAGGAAATAAAGGAGGGCATAGGAATTGGAAACACAGGCTCTATTCAATGAGTGAAAGGATCAATGTTGTCAAAATGGTAGACTTATTTTAAGATATTTGAATCCTATGTTCATTGCAGTACTAGCCACAATAACCAGATTTGGAAATAGCCAAATGTAGATGAATGGATAAAGAAACTATAAGACATATACAAGTGGAATTTAACTTGGCCATAGAAAAGATAAAATCATGAGATTTGTCACTATATGAATGAATCTGGAGAATATCATTCTGAGTGAACTTGGGAGAGTAAGAGACACTGAATGATATTTCTCATATATATCATATTGAGAAACATGGCTGGGGAATAGAAGATGCACAAAGGAAACAGAAACAGACCTGGTTTCCAGTAGGAAGCTCACCACAAGGGAGAAGAGTGGGCTGGGTATTGGGAATATTAGGACTACAGTAGAGAGAAGTAGACACTAATGGCAGATTCAGTGTTGGAAGTTTTATGTATGAAATTAGAAAGAATCACTCCTGGTAAGGGAAATGTCATACCCACTGTACTGTTATTCCTGCCCCTTATTCTAGTATTTTACTATTCAGACAATATCTCTATCACAAAAATTCATCAAAATAGGTTTTTTTTTTGTCTATTTTGGTTACATATTTATGTTAGTCAGTGAGTGAGGGATGTAGAGGACCTGTCTTGAATGCAGGCAAAGGGTGGGAGAGAGAAGAGATTGGGGCATTGGTGATGGGGAGATTGCATGGGTGAAGGGGGGTGTTCATGTTATGACTGAAATTCAACTACAATTATGTTTGTAAGCACAGTGTTTAAATAAAGAAATTGTTAAATAAAAAGAGAAGCTAAGAATCATAATATTCCATGGTTCAATAGGGAAGACAGATTTAAAATTTCTGTAAATAGGTAATGGAGCAATTGTACAGGGAGTAAGGATGCAGCAAGCTCTGTTTCATTCCTGGTAATGCATAAGGTCCTTGAACATCATCAGTAGTGATCCAGGAACACTGTGGCAGGAGTCTGCCTTAAGTATATCTTGTTATGACCCCAAAACTAGCCAATCAAATGGTAAAAATTCTTTATAAATACAGCAATATTTAATAACTATTAAAATATTCTGGAAGATAACTTAGGCATCTTTGAAATGTCTTGAAAGAAAAGAACAGAATTGGGAAGAGAAATTTGAGAGGAATGCAACCTGAGATTTTATTGATAACTAGAAATGATAACTAGATACAAAGAATGATAACTAGAATGAAGAATATTAGTAGAAAAGGATGAGAAAAGAGAAACTAAAAAGAGAGCACTTTTTGTTTGTTTTGTTGTAGGGCCACATCCTGTGGTGCTCAGGGGTTACTCCCTATGATTGGTAGTCATAACTTAATGTTTGGGGAGCACCCTCATAGGGGACATGTACTGCTGGGGATAAATATATCGGTATTCTCTACATGCAAAACATTACTCCAGCTATTTGAGCCCTCTCCTCAGCTCCTAGAGAGCAACTTAAGAAAGCAAAACCTTCCCCTAGTGTCCCATATTTCTGAGTGCATAGCCAGGAGTAACCCCTGAGCGTCACTGGGTGTGGCTGAAAAACCAAAAGAAAAGGAAAGAAAAATGGGGCCGGTGAGGTGGCGCTCGAGGTAAGGTGTCTACCTTGCAAGCGCTAGCCAGGACGTGGTCCCCTGGCGTCCCATATGCTCCCCTCAAGCCAGGGACAGTTTCTGAGTGCTTAGCTAGGAGTAACCCCTGAGCATCAAATGGGTGTGGCCCAAAAAACCAAAAAAAAAAAAAAAAAAAAAAAGAAAAGAAAAAATAAGGAAAGCAAAACTTGCTTGTATACTGTAGTAACTTGTTTAGCTAAAGATATAGAAAAACTTGGTGTAACTGTAGGAATTCACTTTGGGAGGCAAAAGGTTTTATGACATTTTATGACATTGAAAACCTCAGACTTTGGTTGCCTGAATATTTGGTAGTACTATTTCCTAATAAAGACAAAATTTTGATTGTTTTGGGGTCACACTCAACAGTGCTCTGAGGTTATTCCTGGCTCTGTGCACAGGAATTACTCCTGGCAGTGCTTGGAACACCATCCGGGAGGCCGGAGATCAAACATAGGTTGGGTATAGGTAAGGCAAATTCCCTGCTCACTGTACTATGTCTCTGTGGCCCGAACAGAAATTTTTATGAAAAGAAATTTTAGAAGGAAAAGATGTTTGCATTCAACAGGGGATAGTAACAGATTCACACAGTAGGTAGAACTTTTTGTGATGATTTCATTTTTTTTTTTTTTTTTTTTTTTTTTGGTTTTTGGGCCACACCCAGTGACGCTCAGGGGTTACTCCTGGCTATGCGCTCAGAAGTCGCCCCTGGCTGGCCTGGGGGACCATATGGGGCACGGGGGATCGAACCGCGGTCCATCCGAGGCTAGCGCGGTAAGGCAGGCACCTTACCTTCAGCGCCACCGCCCAGCCCCGTGATGATTTCATTTAAATATCTATGTGGCATGTAATCATAATATTAAACAGTACAGATGAGAAGAAAAGTAGAAACTATTTTGTGACAATATTTGAATTTACATTTTAGTGTCTCAAAATATTTGTATTGAAGCATAGTTGTGCTCTTTATTATTGTAATTTGGGGGCGATCACTCCCAGCAGTGTTCCTTGGTTACTCCTGGTTCTATGCTCAGGGATCTCTTCTGGTGGGACTCAGGGTCTTCAATGGGATGCTGGGGTTGAACCCAGATCCTCCACATGCAAAACAACTGCTTTTGCTCCAGCTCAGAGCTGTGTTCTTTTCTTCTTCTTTTTTTTTTTGGTTTTTGGGTCACACCCAGCAGCGCTCAGGGGTTACTCCTGGCTCTACGCCCAGAAATCGCTTCTGGCAGGCTTGGGGGACAATATGGGATGACGGGATTTGGACCACCATCCTTCTGCATGCAAGGCAAACTCACTACCTCTATGCTATTTCTCCGGCCCCAGAGCTGTGTTCTTTATTTTAGCATGTCTGTGACTGCTTTTCATTGTGTCAGGGATGAGTAATTTTGATATCCCATGTAACCCACAAAGGGTAAAATATTATATCTGGTGACTAATAAAGTTTACCAACAAGTAATTTATGGAGTGAGAAATATAGGAAAATAAAGGCAATTTGAAACTTGTCAGGAAATAGGTATCAATAGAAAGCAAAATAAAAAATATGAAATGCTCAGCAAAAAAATGTATAATGGGCCGGAGAGATATCCCGGAAGAAAGGCGTTTTCTTTACATGCAGAAGGATGGTAGTTCAAATCCCAGCATCCCATATGGTCCCCCAAGCCTGCCAGGAGTGATTTCTGAGCATAGAGCCAGGAGTAACTCCTGAGCACTGCCGGGTGTGACCCAAAACCCCCCCCCCCAAAAAGCGCATAATGTTTGTTTGTATATATGTGTTATTTTGGGAAGCCAGTGACTATAAAATAATGAGAAAATCAGTCAAGGAAACTAAAAGCAACAATTGTCCTGGAATAAAAAGATATAGAATATATATTTGTTTATATGCATATGTGTGTATATATTTTGAAATTTATATATACACACTTACATATATTTTGGCCAGTGCTCAGTGGACCTGGGACCATTCCTGGTGATGCTTGGGTAACTGGATCAGATAGTTCAATGCTTGTGACAAATGGTTCTGGGGGCCACCAAGGTTACCTGGGCCATTCTTGGAAACCTCTAGAGCTATACATGGCAATGCTGGGAAATTTGGTGGGGGGGAGGGGAGTGAATCAGACTAAGTGGTGCTCTGGAACTATTCTGGCATGATGCTCTGGAGACCATGAATGCCAAAATCAAACCTGGGCTTCCCTCATTCAAAGCTTACATTCAGCAGTTTGTCCTATTTCTCTAACTCTCAGGGGATATTTAAAAGATGTTTTATGTGCCAAGACACTATGCTTGGCTATTTATTTAATTTTTAAAATTTTTATGACAGTCCTGTAAAATATTTTATACCAGTGAGTATATACCTAAACAATGATCTGAATCCAGAGAATCATAAACTCTTAATAATATATACATAGGAGAAGAGAGTTTATTTCACTGAAGAAGTCAAAACGTAATAGGGGTCTGGAGAGATAGTATAAGGATAAGTCTCTTACCTTGCATATGGCTGACCTTAGTTTGATACCTGGAACCACACATAGTCTATGATCACTGCTAAAACTTGTTATCAAAATTATCACTGATCACAGAGCCGGGAGTAAGAACTAGGAACTGCTGGATATGAGCTAAAAACATAAGAAAGAAAAGAGGAAAAGGAGTTTCATGATTGCTGTACAAAGTGATATCTGGTGTATTTAAAGATCCTAAAATAATTTGATTTTATAGGAGTAAACTCTGTAGAAAAAAATAAGCTAATTTTATTGTTTCAGCAATCTTTTTTCTTACATTTTAGGGCAAAATTATTTATTAATAATATTGTTTAATATTTTAAATTTGTTACATTTTAAAACTTAATCTGATTATGGTCAATAAAACTGTGTCCTGAAGATGCTAAGAGTAAGGAATGATGGAGGAATCTTGGCATTCTGGTGATAAAAGCAATACTGATACTATTGTAAAAAAATTTTTTTAAAGCCATCTTTCTAGATAAAAGAAATGAGATTTAGAGAGTTAACAAGGTATAAGTTACAGTTATTGATATATAATTGCAGAATTCTGAATCTTTAAGGGATGTTATTTAATTTTTTGAATTTAGCTTTATACTCTGAAAAGAAAAGAACTTATGTAAAAAGTACATTTGTGAAAAATTCTGCTCCTGGTACAAGCTCATCTTCTGCACGAGAAAATTATCTACAAAACAGAAAAACGCCATTGTCTTTTGGAAATAAAAGTTGGACATCACAAGTAGGATATTCAGGTAAAATTTGCAGTGTTAATTGAGATCACTTTTTTTTTAAGCTAGACAAAACTTTATTTCATCAGCCTGAGATGAAATTTTAAAACATTTTAGGTAAGTGATCTGAGCATTGAACCAAGGAGTCTGAAGTATGTACTTTATCACTAAATCCCAATCTCATATAACTTTGAAAGTTTTGTACAAAAATTTACTCATCATTTCAGGCTAGATTAGTAAGGTAATATAATATTAATCTTATTTTTAACATTTGCAAACAGCACAAGATAAATCCCTCCTTAAAAGAACAATGTTTAAAAAATATAGAGGTATGGGGCCCGGGAGATAGCATGGAGGTAAGGCGTTTGCCTTTCATGCAAAAGGTCATTGGTTCGAATCCCAGTGCCCCATATAGTCCCCTGTGCCTGCCAGGAGCGATTTCTGAGCATGGAGCCAGGAGTAACCCCTGAGCACTGCCTGGTGTGACCCCCCCCCAAAAAAAATAGAGGTAGGGGCTGGGGAGATAGCACAGCAGTAGGTAGGTCATTTGCCTAACATGCAGATGATTTGAGCAGACAGTGGTTCAAATCCTGGAATCCCATATGGTTCCCCTGTGCCTGCCAGGAGTGACTTCTGAATGCAGAGCCAGGAATAACCCCTGAGCACTGCCAGGTGCCCCCCACAGGCTCCCCAAAAGAAATAATTCCTAATTATACTAATAGTGTTTTTAAAAATAATACTTGCGTTTTACTAATTTTATGTAATTCACTTGGGAAAATTGATGGAAAAATTATTTTTTGGTTTTGGGTCATGCCTGTTGGCTCTCAAGGTTACTCCTGACTCTGAACTCAGAAATTATTCCTGGCTGGTTCGCACAGCCATCTAGGATGCCAGAAATCGAACACGAGTCAGCCACGTACGTGCAAGGCAAATGCCCTACCTCCTGTGCTATCACTCTGGCCCCGATTAAATCAGTTTTTATGTGTGAAGGTTTATTAAATACACATGGTGGAATTTCATGTATATGAATCTATACTTTCACAAAATTTAAAACAAACGAGGTTTTTCAAAGTGTTTCACCAGAGCATAAGAAACTCTTTGAAGTACTTAATGGCATTCTGGAAGACAGATCTCTTTGAGGATCCATTTCTGTCCATTAAGGCACATATCTCAGTAGAGACAGTAAAATTGACTGCTCTAAATCAGAGCCTGCAGATTTACCTGCTACTAAGAAAGTGTAAAAGTTAGGAGGCAAACTGGATAAACCGTGACTAGTTATAGGCAAAGTTGTATAGTAGGTGTGGGCTCTAGTAGGGGATCTGGAGTGCATAATCTGACAATTGGAAGGACTGTTGCATGAATTCAGTCATGAAAGGCAAACTTGAGAAGACAATAAAATAGAGGGAATTAGTGTATTATTGAGGGCAGGAGGTGTAGAGTGCTAGATATCTGTATCAAGAAGGTATTCAAAAGTTATTACATCACTGGCTGGGAGATTGCTAAGGGACATCTTGGGAATGTAACTGGAGCATATCACCACCAGATGGCCTCATACCTACACTACTGTGCTGCAGCGGAAATTGCTTGAGAATTCTTCATCCCACAGGATCCATCACTGCCCTCCTCTGAGAAAGTTTAACACTATACGCTATTTGTATACAAAGGAAAATGCTTGAAGGATTGTCTTTATTTAAAAAAAAAAGCCGCCTCTTTTCCTTTTGCTACTGGAGTTGAATTACACACGTGCTTGTGGTGCTTGCACATTTGATTGTAGTGCTTGCTGGGCTGTGTACTTTGTAGTTGTGATACGCATATTTGCTTGCAGGGGGTTATACACTTTAGATGTGGTACTTGCAAATATGCTCTCTGGGGATCTCATACCTGGCTCCAGTGCTTGCACAGGTTTTGGTCAGTTTTTAGGGGGAACCTCTGATGCAATTTTCAGTAGGTCTGGGGGTCCTACTGGGTGATTCTTGGCCAGTCAAACCAGTGGGATGATAGTGCAAGGGTCTGAAGAGGTGCTGAGGTGCTGTTGCTTGGCCCTGTGATGCTGGTTCTAGGAGTTACTCAGGCTATTCCGTTGTATTTGGGAACCTCCAGGATTATCCATCATGGTGTTTAGGGACCTCCAGGGTTGCAACTAGACATGCGTGGAGGGAACATGTATGCTGATCAAACTGGAATCAGCTTCTTGTTAAGACCTGTGCTTTATCTTTCTAGTTTTAGTTATGGTGTTCACCTGGAATTGAACAAATTTTACTGATGTGTGGATCCCAAATAGCAGAGCAATAGTGACAATGTTTGGCACATATAAATCATTGTCATGGATCATATGTGTGGTCTTTTACTTGCAAAGAAGGCACACTTGCCACTGAGCTATTCCCAGGCCTTCAGGAATTCTGTCCTTTATAGCAGAGCTTATATATTAAAGGGTGAATTCAGAGCTCAGTGACCAATTAGAAACTGGCATAATTTCCATATATACATGCATACATATATGTGTATATATATATATTTTTTGGGTTCCTCTTATGATAGAAAAAAATCTTGGGTAGAGTTACCTAAAAATATATCTATCCTGGGGGCCGGGCAGTGGCGCTGCAGGTAAGGTGCCTGCCTTGCCTGCGCTAACCTAGGACAGACCGCGGTTCGATCCCCCGGTTCCCCATATGGTCCCCCGTGCCTGCCAGGAGCGACTTCTGAGCAAATAGCCAGGAGTAACCCCTGAGCGTCACTTGGTGTGGCCCAAAAAAAAATATATATATATCTATCCCCCGTATCAATGAAGTTGTCATTCTTCCCCAAAATTAGAAATCTCACAGTTCACAGCCAACCACTTAGTATAATAGTAATCAAAATCATTCACAGTTCTATTGATTATTTTGTTATCTATAGATTATTACATTTAAAAGTTGGGACTAAGCAATAGCATAATGGGTGGGGCATTTGCCTCACATGTAGCCAGCCTGGGTTCCATTCCTGGCATCCCATATAGTCCCCACGCTTGCCAGGAGTGATTTCTGAGTGCAGAGCTTGGAGTAACCTCTTGGTGTGCTGGCTGTGGCCCCCAAACAAAAACAAAATCTCTGGAGATAAGAAAGAAAACAATAATTACTTCATACATGTAAATCCATGCACAAAAGAAAGTATGAAGAAGATAACCAAAATTATTAGATTTTGTTTCTACAGTTTTGTGGCTGTAGCTGATAACTGTGCTTCTTTCTCTAGAGCCTGTTCTGCTTTTCCTTTTTTTTTTGTTTTTTTTGGGGGCCACACCCATTTGATGTGCAGGGGCTATTCCTGGCTAAGCGCTCAGAAATTGCCCCTGGCTTGGGGGGACCATACGGGACACCGGGGGATCGAACCACGGTCCTTCCTTGGCTAGCGCTTGCAAAGCAGACACCTTACCTCTAGCGTCATTTCTCTGGCCCCCTGTTCTGCTTTTCCGTTACTCTCAGCAATGTAGTGACACAAACCTTTATTGCTGAAGGGAGTCTCCTAAGTTCATTATTGTTATACTTTTTATTGCTAGACCTATTGCCTAACAATTTATTTCCCTTAGTAATCAGGATATAACATTTCATTCATAATAACCCTCTTTCTCATGGAGGTGTATTGCCTCTACAGTCGACTTGGATTGGACAAACTATTTTGCCTGGAGTCCAGAGGTGGTCTTGTGCCGGGTATCCTCAGGGGTAGGGTCTCATTGTATTTAGGTCAAGGTGTTTTTTTTTCTTTTCCCGTTTTTTCCAGGTCCCTCATATTTTGGTGGGCCTATGCAAACAAATACCACTCTAACACTGTTTTTTTACTATATTCCCCCTACCAACCCTTAAGAAAAACAGGCCACTGAAACTTTTGAGGCTAAATTAAACTAATATACTTGTGCATGGATATATAAAAATGTACTTTGCCTTCAATGTCTAAGGAGTAACCTAAGTCTTATGTCTTTAGATTATATTATGTGCTGCTAAGAAATAGGATGTACTACAATCTGGAGATTTGGGGGACAGAGTAATTGTACATGGACTCTATTTTGTTTTTCTTGTTCAATGCTGAAAGTTCAAGACTGGGATATCATCGATGGGACTACTGAGAATTCTGTTTATGCGTGATTGTCCTTCCACTGTAACTTTGCCCTTTCCTCTTTCTTTGCATCTCTGCTCTCATAATAAAAAATA
>PVKC010005963.1:0-32056 GCA_004027635.1 Crocidura indochinensis | reverse complement strand
AATTTCTGAGCATTGAGCCAGGAGTAACCCCTGAGCACTGCTGGGTGTGACCCCCCCCCAATTAAACTTATAGAAACTTTTCTACAAATTCTACATTGAAACTCTGCAAAGTGTACAAGAGATTTAAAAATTTGCATTTTAGGGGCCCGGGAGATAGCATGGAGGCAAGGTGTTTGCCTTTCATGCAAAAGGTCATCGGTTCGAATCCTGGTGCCCCATATGGTCCCCCGTGCCTGCCAGGAGCAATTTCTGAGCATGGAGCCAGGAGCAACCCCTGATCCTTGAGCAACCCTTCAGGTGTGACCCAAAAACCAAAAAAAAAAAAAAAATAAATAATTGCATTTTAGCAAGTTAAAGTTCAAACTAGGCGGGCTTCAAAAAACTACCATATACATATCATAAAGAATTCAGGATATTTAGGAACCAGGCAATGGGTAAAGTGGAAATAACTTTTATTTCCAAACAAGATAGGAGGTTTCTATTTTTTTGTGTGTCATAGATGTTTAAGTGTACATATTCATTCACCTTATTTTGCAATGGCCAAATCATGTATAATTGCTTTTTTTTTTTTTTTTTTTTTTTGGTTTTTAGTTTTGGGGCCACACCCAGTGATGCTCAGGGGTTATTTCTGGCAGTGTGCTCAGAAATCGCCCCTGCCTTTGATGGACCATATGAGACGCTGGGAGATCAAACTGCCATATGGGACGCTGGGGATCAAACCACAGTCCGCAGGATGCAAGGCAAACACCCTACCATTGCACCACCGCTCTGGCCCCTGTTGTTATTTTTTTAAAACTTAATATATTATTGAAATTGTTGTAGATCAGGAAAGATTCTTCTCTAGTATTTGAGATCTATGTGTATTTTATTTTTTCACTTATTAAATAACTGCATGGTTTATGTATGTCAGGAAAAGTTTTTTCATTTAAATATAACAATAATATTTTCACCTTTTTTGCAAATTAAGGTATCTTGTTGTTGTTGTTGTTGTTGTTGTTGTTATTTTGGTTATAGTTGGTGGTCCTTAGGGCTTACTCCCGACTCTGTGCACAGGAATTACTCTCTGGCAGAGATCTCGGGATCATTTTCGGTGCTGGATTTTCTAAACCAGGTCAGCTGTGTATTAAGGCCAACATCTTAACACCTTGTACTATCTTTCTGGTTCCTGAGGTGTTTTTTTATACTGATTTTAAGCGTCATTGTGACTAATTATCTTGCAGATAAATAAATTTTTTTTGGGGTCACACCTGGCAGTGCTCAGGGGTCACTCCTGGCTCTACACTCAGAAATCATGCCTGGCAGGCTCAGGGGATCATATGGGATGCTAGGACTCAAACCACTGTCCTTCTGCATGCAAGGCAAACGCCTTACCTTCATGCTATCTCTCTGGCCCCTAAATAATTATTTTTATCTGCATGTCCTTAGAATAGAAGTAAAACTATTTACATGTCAAATGGTATGCAGATTTTAAAGGTTTTGGACTATATATATTAAAAAAACATATACATGTATTTTAAACTATCACCAGAAATTCAGACAAGTTTTATACTTTAACAATATATTAACAATTGTTTTTGCTATGTGTGAGCAATTTGTTAATAGACTATTTCTTTAAAACAAACATTAAAATAAAAGTATAAAAATTCAAAAGCAAAAAGAAATTATATACCCCAAATTATGCCTAACAATTATTTTTTCAACCTTACTAGTCTCAAAATGTGTTTACTGATTTTTGAATATTATTTTAATACTAAAGTTGTAATATAGTGCAGTTTTTCCTTTAGTCACTTGTTTTGTTACTCTGATTATAGTCATCATATGTGTTACTATTTTGGGTAGTCTATGTTTTATTTGTAGCTTACGGGTTTTCCTTTGCATTTATGCCTCTGAATTTTACTTGTCTTAAGATGATGTTAAAATATACATAAATTTTTTGAGTACTTTTATGGTTTTGTTTTATTTCATTTTATATTTTTAATCCATCTGGAGTTAGTTTTGGCCAGCAGACTTTTTTTTTTAGCCATCTAGACTGTTTCTAGAATTTCAGAATAAATATTGCCCTCTGGTTTGTGCATGGTTTGATAATGAAATATCAAGCTATGAACTTAATAATAGTATTAGAAAATAAACATTGATGATTTTTTTAAAACCAGATGCCAGCTAATGTCTTAAGGTGTTCATTTTTTATGGTTCGTTTTTTAGAGTTCCAATTGTTTGAAGTTCCTGTAGTAAACACAGAGTAACCCTTATGTTCTTCAAGTGACCCACCCAATGATATTGCTTGATGAGGAGAATTATCCAGCCACAATCCTAGTTTCAGGCATGGGTCTTTCAGCTGCTGGAACATATTCTAAGTGTTGGCAATCCTTTTCCTGCAAGATTCTAAGGTCTTGTCCATGTAGCTGTTGCTGAGAATGAGTATTAGTGTAGCGTCTCTTACTGTGTTTATTGACAAAGTTGGCATTTTTATTGCCTCTCTGTTTTTCATCTAGAGAAGATGACTTGCTTAATAAGCTTGGGTTTCTATTTTTAGCCAGATGTCTTCATGTGGCTGTGTGTTTTATCCTTTTCCTCTTATAAATATCACCACAAACAGCAATGTGTGCACACGCTTTTCCTTTGTACGTTCACATCCAACCTCAAGAGACTGAAGCTCCAAGGTTTTACCTCTCCTGAAGTGCTGATTACCCCTGAGACAGCCTATGGCTATTGGACTTGACTTTCTGACTCTGTCATGCAATCTTAATTAATCTTAATACAAGGCTGTTGCATTGTTTGACAAGTGAACTGTAATTTATGGAGTCTTGCCAATATTGATTGCACAGAGTTTTTTCTGCACTTTGGTTTCTTTTATTGGCCATTAAGAACCCTATTCATAAATTCATTCAAAATTATTTCCTGAGTGTCTGGTAGGTCTTCACAAGTAGATGCTGAGGCTGCATATGCAAATAAAAGAGTCCAGAGATCTGTCCTCATTGAGTTTATGTACTGGGAGGAGAAAGACAGGAAGGAATAAATAGGATCAGTAAATGTTATTGATGACTATGCAGAAAAAAAAGTGTAAAAAAAGAAAAATGGGAGAAATTGTGAGGTGTTCTAAATCTGAGAGACCTTAATCTACATAGGAAATATCCCCAAGATGAGAAGAATAGAAGCTGTTCCCTGAACAGGTATGTGCCAGTGCAGAGGAGAATTTAACAAAGGCCTAAGAATGAAGGGAGCTGTGCATATGTCTGGAACTGCTGAGGATAGAGAATGGGGAACAAAGATCTGGTTTATGAGATAGATCCATGTAGGACTTCACAGGTGACAGGAACAGTTCAAGTTTCTCATACTATTGCTAAAACATAGTAGTGGGAAGTTAGGAAAAAAGTAAAGTTGGAGACTATGTGCTTTTACAATATTATCCAATTATTGATTAATAAAATGATTCTAAATTTAGACCAATTAACGGTTCATGTTCAACATTTATTACTATATAAATAAAAATCAAAACCACAATACAATAGTTTTGTAAAAATGTGACACTATATATGCCAACATATGTGTACATATACATATATCCTCATATATATACATATATATCTATATATACACATTTGAGGATATGTAGAAGCTCAGGCACCCTCATGGAAATCTTGGTGGAAGTGCAGCCTCTAGAGAAAGTGGGACAGAGATTCCTTTAAAAAGTAGTAAGTCAGCAATACTGGTTCTAGTATTTATTTGAAGAGATGAAAACAATATTTCTAATCATTCCAACTGGCCAGAATATGAAAACAACTTGAATGACCATTGACCATTGTCTGTGTACTAGTGAAATATTTCTTAACTTCTACAGTGGGATGTAGAGGTTGAGAGTAAGCAAAATAAGTTAAAAAGTGAAAGATAATATAGGATCTTTTCACTTACAAATGACCAACTTAAAAATATAAATAGAACACTTAAAAACAGTGGTTTTGCACTATAGGGAAAGGGAAGAAGTGGGTAAGTAAAGGTCAAATGGGATCAATTTGATATTGTGAACCAATAGCAAACAAATACAATTATTTTAAAAAGGATACAAACAGGGGGCCAGAGAAGTAGCATAGCAGTAGAGCATTTGCCTTGCATGCCTACCCAGGATGAATGGTGGTTCGAATCCCAGCATCCCATATGGTCCCTTGTGCCTTCCAGGAGCTATTTCTGTGTAGAGCCAGGAGTAACCCAATCACCAGGTGTGGCCCAAACACCCCCCCCAAATTAAAATAAAAAAGAACACAAACAAACAAAATATGGGAAGGACTAGGGATTTACATTCTAGCAGAAAAGAGTAAACTTTCATCCAGGTTAGTTCAGTATAAGTAAAAATGCTTAAGTATTAGGATTTAGAAATAGAGTCACTATTTTTTTAATTAAATAATTTTTATTTTGACCAAAGTAAATTACAAATCTTTCACAGTAATATTTTAGATACATAGGGCCATTGAATCAGGGGCATTCCAACCACCAGTGTTGTCCTCTCTCCATTCCTGTTGCCAGCATGCATCCCATATCCTCCTCCCTTGACCCCCTAGTCTGCTGGTATAAGTGGTCCCGACCTCTGTGTCTGGCTTGTTATAGATTGGGTTTCGATTTGGTTGTTGTTGGCTTTGGATTTGATGTTTAATTATGATCATTTTTTTATTTCTACTCAACTCAATGTTCATATACCTGTTTGGTCTTGGTATCCTCCATTATTTCCCCCTCAATTTGTGAGGCAGAACAAGATGGTTCAGGTTATGTGGTTCTATTTGGAGGGGAAGAAAAAAGAAAGAGAAAAAAAGGGGGCTAAAAATGAAATAAGAAAGAAATGGGAGGAGTCCTTCTAGAGGCTATAAATATCAATTTAAGAAAAAACAGAAAAAGAAAGAATACAAAAAAAATCAAACAAAAGAACCTGAAAAACACCAAAGCAATAAAGACAGCAACCAAATAACCATGGTCTTAAAGTAAAAACAAAACAAAACACAGGCAAAAAAGAAAAGAAACAACAATAACAACAAAAATAACAAAAAATTAATTTTTGCTTTTATTTATTTTTTGCATAAGCACAGTAAATATTGGGGACATTAAAAAAAGGAATTCCCTTGGCCTAAGATATAAAGGGTTTCTCCACATTTGAAGCATACTGTCATGGGAATAACTATAGGCTCCATACATGCTCTTTTTCTCTTTCCTAGGTCCTTTTGTGCTTTTTCGCTCAGTCATGGATAATAAAATCAGGCCTCAGTAACTATAGATCTCCGTATTTGCACAAGTCATAGGATGGCGACTAGAGTGAAGTCTTTATGTTTCTAGAAGTTCTGTTCCAGCACTGTCATTTTAATCAGTCTTGGTTTTTGAACCGATCCTGGTAGATAGCCTAGGATAGAGTCTTTCATTATGTTTCCAGAAGTCCTGCTCTGTTGCAGTTGTCTCAGCAGACCTCTGAGATTAGAGATCCTGGTTGTTGTACAGGTCATAGGCCAAAGCCTAGACTAGGTTTTTTTTTTATTGGTCTCACTATAAGTTCTGCTTAATCATGGTTATCACAGCCAGTCATCTGTAGTTAGTGATCTAGGCTTTTTCAAAGATCAAAGAATGACGTGTCTTCTGATTTCATCTTATTGTGAGGTAAGACAACTTGCTCTTAGACCTATTTGTTGATATTTCCTCAATGTCAGGATATCATATCGAAACTGGCACATATTGGTGTCTGAGCAGTATTAAGAATGTCCCAGAGGGAGTTTGGTTCCTGGGCTGTTACAGAGAACCTTGTAAGATCTAGAGTCACTATTTTAAGAGAAAGGGACTCATTTCTTGAGGAAGCAGCCCTGCTATTATTTTTTTCTGAACAATGCGTTATTGAGATGTATAATTTATGCATATACATTCATTCATATTAAGTGTGCAAGACAGTGGATTTTTTGTTTTGTTTCATTTGTTTTTGTTTTGGGGCCACAACCAGAGACACTCAGGCTTTACTACTGGCTATGCACTCAGAAATCACTGCTGGTTTGGGGGATCATATGGGATGCGGAGGATAGAAAAGGTCTGTCCTGGGCCAGCCACGTGCAAGGAAAATGCCTTACCACAGCGCTATCTCTCTGGTCCCAGTTCAGTGGATTTTTATGTTCACCATCACAAGACTCAATTTCAGAATGTTCATGTTACTACTAAAATTGAAATATGCTTTATTGTCCTGTCTCCTACCAGTTCTAGGAAACTGACAATGAACTGATAGTCCCTGATTCTGGATTATTTTAATGCTATCATAATAAGTGATTTTTTGAAAAAGTTTTATTTATATTTTTACACAGTGGATTAAAAATCTTTCACAGTAATATTTTAGGTGCATAGTGACATTGAATCAGGGGTATTCCCACCACCAGTGTTGTCCTCCCTCTACCCCTGGTCCCAGCATGCATCCCATATGTGATCTTTTTGTGACTTTTTCCACATAATATAAAACTTTAGATTTATATTGCATGATATCACTTATAACTGGTTTATCTATTCATCAGTTGATGGTCACGAGTTATTGTGAATAGTGCTGTTTTGAATAATTGTATTCTTGTATTTATTTAGTTGAAGGCTTGTTTTCAAATGCTTTTAGAATAAAATGCATGCTTTTATATCTATTATGTCTAATCATTTAAGGAGGTAACAAAATGTTTTCCAAAGATACTTTTTTTTATTATCACTAATAGCGAATTTGGATTCTGATTTTTCTACATCCTGACAATGTTTATTATTTTTTTGACAATGGCCATTCTGTAGATGTGAAGTGATGTCATATTGTGGATTTGTTTTCAATTTCTTGAACATTATCTATGTCCAGAATATTTTAATCTGATGACATTAGCTATTATGACAAAAACAAAACGAATACTTTGCAATATTAATGCAAAGTAATTAATGTGATTTAAAGTAAATTAAATTTACTTTAGTAAGTAAATATAAAAGTAAATTAATGCAATTTAATGCAATATTACTTTGCATTAAAATAATACTAAAAAGAGAAACTATAATCCTAATATAATCAGGAAAATTATTACAGTCATGGCTATACTCCCATTACCTAATAGTTAGCAATAGAAACATTTAGTAAAGTATTGAATGGTGAATGGGTAGGTGGATGGATGGATGGAGGATGAACGAAAGGATGGATGAATGAATGGATGGATGGATGGATGGATGGGTGGGTAGATGAATGGGTGAGTGGATGGATGGATGGGTGAATAGATGGATGGGTGGATGAGTGGATGGATGGGTGAGTGTGTGGGTGGATGAATATATGGATGATTGGGTGAGTGGATGGATGAGTGGATGGATATATGGATGGGTTGGTGGATGAGTGTATGAATGGAAGGATGGGATGGTGTATGTATACGTGCAATACATATTTATATTTGTAGCTATGTATATATAAATTACAGGAAGATTTTTTTATCTATTTTTATTTTCTTCAGAATATTGATGTATTTTTATATTTACAAAGAAGACTGCAGATTTAAATGTCTGAAACTTATTTTCTTCATATATTTGAATTTTTTAATTTACAGAGTTGTGTAGGTAAAGAGAGAATTTCAAAATAATGAAAGATGCAATTTTAATTAAATGCTTTATTCTTTCTACCACTCACATTATTCTTGTCTTTTTCTCTGTGGTTCTTATCTGTTTTGTTATTATTAATAAAATAAAGTAATGATAAGTAATGTCAAGAAAAAATAATTATTAGCCATGGCAAGCTAGTATGCATTCTTAAACTTCCAAAAGCAAATTAGGATCCCCAGAGCATTATTCTTCCTTGATGCAAATTATTTGTTGTACATAGGCAATAATATTTCTTAAATTTGCCTAAAAATTTCATCTGTGTTTAAATTTGGGGAATTATTTATGACTCACAAAAATGTCAGCACTACATGTTATATGGCCTCAATCATCAAGAAGAGAGGACTTATACACTTAGGCATTTCTGAACTAGAGCTTGTCTTCCTTATCTGTCATAACCATTTATTATAAAAATCACTAGATTAAAAGAATTGGGCTTACAGCATCAGGATGTCTCAAGACCCCTTCTAGTCAGGAGCAGTAAAATCAGCTTCTAATAAGGATACAGCATATATTGCCCTGGGTTCTTTGCCATCTTTTCTTGACCTTTTTCTAATGATTTTTAAAAATCATAAGTAAAAGAAAAAAGCTAGTGCATTTTTGACAGTCATCCTTGATATTCAGTTTCCCTAAGAAAAATAATAAAGTAAAACTTCTGCTAAGTAGATGGTATTCTAAGTTGTTGCTATGGCCCTGCCCTGTTTATTATCTTCTAATTTGAATTTTGCCAGCTATTTATTAATACCAGGGAAGCTAAAATAGTCTTGGTCTAGCACAAACTATACTTGTTTCCAGCATTCTTTCCCACTCAATGTAAACATTTAAGAAAGTAGTTATTCTGACTCTTTGCCATTATTTGTATGTTGCAGAGTGGAGAAAGGCAAGTTCAAAGAATTTTCAGCTAATATAGCATAATTAAGTCATCCTCAGGAGATGAAAAGCATGTTTCAGTACTTTTATTCTTTGCTTTATAGTTAAGTATAAATTCTTGAAAATCTCTAAAATCCTTGAGAATTAAATATCTATCTGTAACCCATATTATGTTAAGCATTTTACACTTTCTTTTGATTAGAAAACTTTGAATATATTCACTCATTCTATCCCAACAAAACAAAATAATTATAAAAATAATTTAATAAAAATGTTCTTCATTATTTATGCACAATAATAAATATATTTGCCTTTCTTTTTTCTTTTTTTATTTAAACATCTTGATTACAAATATGATTGTGATTAGGTTTCAGTCATGTAAAGAACACCCCCTTCAACAGTGCAACATTCCCACACCAATGTCCCAAATCTCCCTCCATCCCACCCCACCCCCACCTGTACTCTAGACAGGCTTCACAGTTCCCTCATTCATTCACATGGTTATGGTAGTTCTCTGTGTAGTTATTTCTTTTACTGTACTCACCGCTCTTTGTGGTGAGCTTCATGAAGTGAGCTGGAAGTTCCAGCCCTTCTCTCATTGTCTCTAAGGATTGTTGCAAAAATTGGCTTATTTTTTTTTAAAAACCCATAGATGAGTGAGACAATTCTGCGTCTCTCTCTCCTTCTGACCTATTTCACCCAGCATGATATACTCCATATACATCCATGTATAGGAAAATTTCATGACTTCATCTCTGCTGATGGCTGCATAATATTCCATTGTGTATACGTACCACAGTTTCTTTAGCCATTCATCTGTTGAAAGCATCTTGGTTGTTTTCAGAGCCTGGCTATTGTGAATAGTGCTGCAATAAGTATAGGTGTGAGGAAGGGGTTTTTGTGTTGTATTCTTGTGTTCCTAGGGTATATCCCTACGAGTGGAATATCTGGATCTAATGGGAGCTCAATTTCCAGTTTTTGGAGCAATCTCCATATCGCTTTCCATAGAGGTTGGACTAGATAGCATTCCCACCAGCAGTGGATAAGAGTTCCTTTCTCTCCACATCCCCGCCAGCACCGATTTTTCTCATTCTTTGTGATGTGTGCCAATCTCTGTGGTGTGAGATAGTATCTAATCGTTGTTTTGATTTGCATTTCCCTGATGATCAGTGATGAGGAGCATTTTTTTCACCTGCCTTTTGGCCATTTGTATTTCATTTTTATCAAAGTGTCTGTTCATTTCTTCTCCTTATTTTTGATGGGATTGGATGTTATTTTTCTTGTAAAGTTCTGTCAGTGCCCTGTATATTTTGGATATTAGCCCCTTATCTGATGGGTATTGGGTGAATAGTTTCTCCCACTCAGTGGGTGACTCTTGTATCCTGGGCACTATTTCTTTTGAGGTGCAGAAGCTTCTCAGCTTAATGTATTCCCATCTGTTTATCTCTGCTTCCACTTGTTTGGAAAGTGCAGTTTCAAGTTCTTACTGTTTGCAGATGACATGATACTCTACTTAGAAAACCCTAAAGACTCTACCAAAAAGCTTCTAGAAACAATAGATTCATATAGCAAGGTGGCAAGGCTACAAAATAACACACAGAAATCAATGACCTTTTCATACACCAATAATGATAGGGAAGAGAAGGACATCAAGAAGACAATCCCATTCACATTAGTGCCACACAAACTCAAATATCTTGGAGTCAACTTGACCAAAGACATTAAGGACCTATACAAAGAAAACTATAAAGCCCTGTTCCAAGAAATAAGAGAGGACACATGAAAATGGAAATACATACCCTGCTCATGGATTGGCAGGATTAACATCATTAAAATGGCAATACTCCCCAAAGCATTGTACAGATTTAATGAGGTGCTCTAAAGATACCCATGACTTTATTTAAAGAAGTGGGTCAAACACTTATGAAGTTCATCTGGAATAATAAACACTCTTGAATAGCTAAAGCACTCTTAGGGGGGCCCGGGAGATAGCATGGAGGTAAGGCATTTGCCTTTCATGCAAAAAAGGTCATCGGTTCGAATCCCGGTGCCCCATATGGTCCCCCGTGCCTGCCAGGAGCAATTTCTGAGCATGGAGCTAGGAGTAACCCCTGAGCACTGCCGGGTGTGACCCAAAAAAAAAAAAAACAAAAACAAAAAAAGCACTCTTAGGGAAAAGGAATATGGGAGGCATTACTTTCCCCAACTTTAAACTGTACTACAAAACAATAGTTATCAAAACAGTATGGTATTGGAATAAAGACAGACCCTCATATCAGTGGAATAGGCTTGAGTTCTCAGAGAATGTTCCCCAGACATATAGTCACCTAATCTTTGCAAAGAAGCAAGAAATCCTAAGTGGAGCAGGGAAAACCTCTTCAACAAGTGGTGCTGGCAGAACTGGTTAGCCACTTGCCAAATAGTGAACATAGACCCCCCAGTTAACATCATGTACGAAAGTAAAATCCAAATAGATTAAAAACCATGCTGGGAACAGGAGTGGAGGGAGGACAATATTGGTGGTGGGAATGCCCTTCACTCATTGTCACTATGTACTGTAAATAATTCTGTGTAATGAACTTCAATCACAATAAAAATTAAAAAAAATTTAAAAAAAAACCTTGATATCAGACTTGATACTATAAGGTATATAGAACAACACGTAGGTAAAATAGTCCATGATATTGAGACTAAAGGCATATTTGCTCTTTCTGTATGTCTTCTCCTCAACACTTTCTCCCTGCTCAATGGGTAAGGCATGAGCTTTTCTCTGAGGTTTATCCTCTTTGTGGGAAGGTGACTGGCTCTTCTGAATTGCCATGAGGAAAAGTCATACCTTGGATCTATGGGAAGACTATAGCCCTTAGCATATTTTTTTCTTTTTACTTCTGGATTCCCTGCAGTCCTCAAAGGTTACTACTGACTCTGTGCTCAGAAATCACTCCTGGCAGGTTTGGAGGACAATATTGGATGCCAGGGATCAAACCTGGCTTGGCCACTTGCAAGGCAAAGGTTATTGCTTCTGCCAAACATTTGGCATATTTTTATGTTCAATAGAATTGTCAGTATGATTAGTGTTATGGTTCATTTTATGAGTTCAATTGGCTAGGTATTCAGAATATTTGACCAAACATTCTTGATGTTTCTATGACAGTATATTTTAGATGAGTATGACATTTAGATCAATAGTTTTAAGAACAGCAGATTTTCTTTTACAATGAAGGTAATCTCATATAAGCAGTTGAACTGTGGATAAATCAAGACTGCTCTCCTACAGAAAGAGATAATTTGCCAGCAGACTACTATTGTGAACTCAGATACATAATATTTTTTAATATACCAACATCTTTAGACTATTGCTGGCCTTCCCTGCTGAATTTGAGCTTGCCAGCCGCTACCACAATTTTGTGAGCCAATTTCTTAAAATGAATATCATAAATCTCTCACAGGGAAGAGAGAGTGAGAGAGCTTGAGAGAGAGAGAAAGAGAGAACCAGAGAGAAAGAGAGAGAGAACATACATCATCACTAGCTAAGATTGCTGACAGAAAAAACACAGCAGGGGATATGTAATACAGACTGAGTTCACTGTTCAAATCCCATGTGCCAGGAGACACATTTAATACCCACAGCAGAGACATGTAACTTGTCCTGTGAATCCAGGTGAACTACACCACTTTCAACTAAAGACCAGTATAATTGAAACAGGGTACACAGGTTTACAAGGAATTTTATGTTCTGTTTTTTTTCTCTCAGAATTGAATGTCATCCAATAGTTTCTTAATATTTTATCCAGGCTTCAAAAATATTTGTATGTCTCACATGAAGCCAATATGTGTTGATTCTTGGCACTGTATATGGTCCACCAAGCACTGCCAGGAGCAATCTCTGTGCACAGAGCCAGGAGTAAACCCCGAGCACCACCCTGTATGGCCTCCCAAACCAAAAACAACAAACTAATACACCAAAAATATGTGTGTGATTGTAGAACATTTGATTATATTCCTAGTTGCGGGAGGCTTCTAATTTAACAGTACATAAATAATGCTTTATGATATATATTTATGTACACTATTTTCTGATTTCTTATTTCTGTAGCATTAACAACTGCAACACAATTACTATTAATAGAGGTAACATTTTATTATCTTAGAGAAATAAAATGTAAGAAGCAGAAAAGTAGAGAAGAAAAATGCTATAAAAGGAAAAGCATGAGGCCAGAGCAATAGTGGTAAGGCATTTTCTTAGTGCAGAGCCAGAAGTAACTCCTGAGGGCCACAAGATGTGGTCCAAACAAAACAAAGCAACACAAAATAAAAAAAGGAAAAGCAAATGGAAGATAAAGAAAAATAGGCATATAATTTTAAAATTGTAAGTGGATTAAAGCTAACCTTAAAAAACTGGATATTCGGGGCCCAGGAGATAGCACGGAGGTAAGGCGTTTGCCTTTCATGCAAAAGGTCATCAGTTCGAATCCCAGTGCCCCATATGGTCCCCTGTGCGTGCCAGGAGCAATTTCTGAGCATGGAGCCAGGAGTAACCCCTGAGCATTGCCGGGTGTGACCCAAAAAAAAACAAACAAACAAAAAAACCCAAAAAAATACTGGATATTCAAATTAAACTTCTGAAAAAAGTAGTTATGTGCATTTATGTGTTTTTTTTTAGAAAGAACACCTGCCTAACAAATAGCACAGAAATATTAAAAATAAAAATGGATGGCAGAGGAAGTATATCCAGTACTAATTTGATATCACAGTAATTATATGAGGTAAAATAGTATTAGAGATGCAAAAGATGGGGGCTGGAGTGGTGGCGCAAGTGGTTGGGAATCTGCCTTGAATGCACTAACCTAGGGAGGACCGTGGTTCAATTCCCCAGCGTCCCATATGGTACCCCAAGTCAGGAGTGATTTCTGAGTGCAGAACCAGGTGTAACCCCTGATCATCACTGGATGTGGCTCAAAAACAAACAAACAAAAAAAAGAGAGAGAGAGATGCAGAAGATGAAACTGACATTAGGAATCATATGTTAATAAGATAACATACTGAGCTCATGCTCATTGATTATGGTGTTTTCTCCACATATCTCTTCAAGTTGTCTAATTTACAAGTAGTTTGGCAACAAATTTAAACAATTGGATTAGGTATGAGATTTTATATATGTATATAAATAAATTAATTTAAATGTATTTTAAATATATTGAATATGTTATATATTAAATATATGTACTTAATACATATTTAATTATACATAAAACTTCATACCTAATCCAGTATATATATATTCAGGAAATCTTTTTTTTTTTTTTTTTTTTTTTTTTTTTTTTTTTGGTTTTTGGATCACACCCGGCAGTGCTCAGGGGTTATTCCTGGCTCCATGCTCAGAAATTGCTCCTGACAGGCACAGGGGACCATATGGGGCACCGGGATTCGAACTGATGACCTTTTGCATGAAAGGCAAATGCCTTACCTCCATGCTATCTCCCGGGCCTCTCAGGAAATCTATTATACATATTTAGTATATGTATATATTTAAGACTTGGTTGTAATGTTGTCCAAAACCATGTTTAGACTTAAATGTCTCAACATGTACTAAATATTAAACATAAAACACAATGAAAGGCTTAGAATTCTAAAAATATGTGGCAAAAATAATATCCAAAGATTCTTATTGGGAGAGTTTTTAACAGTAGTGCCAGTTTGGAAATATTGTCCTGGATTAGATGAATAACTTATATAGAATATATGACATATTAAAGTAAATAAATGAAGCAATCTGGTATCAACATATATGGATAGTCAATATTCAATATTTCCTAAGAAGCGATTCCTTTTTTTTTTTTTTTTTTGGTTTTTGGGCCACACCCAGTGACGCTCAGGGGTTACTCCTGGCTATGCGCTCAGAAGTCGCTCCTGGCTTGGGAGACCATATGGGGAACTGGGGGATGGAACCTCGGTCCGTCTAAGCTAGTGCAGGCAAGGCAGGCACCTTACCTCCAGCGCCACCGCCCGACCCCAAGAAGTGATTCCAAGGGAGATAAACACAATACCCATTTGCATGTGATAAAATATGAAGGAATACTACAATAATATGTAGTGAAAATAAATCATTTTAAAGAAATGATTTAAGATTTAATGATTTAAAGAAATGATTTTCTCCTTTTGGGAGAAAGGAAATCTTAAAACAAATATAGCAAAATATTAACATTTGTTAATTCTGAGTACTGGTCTCTTGCTATATTTCTCTATTCTGTTTGACATATTTCATTATAAACAAAAGTTTGAGTTACTAACTATATACAGTACTTAATATTTTAGTTCAATGTTAAAAATTCATTGTACAAAGTTAATAATGCTTAATCATTCTATACTGAATTATTTCCATTTTTCTAAGTTTATTTGTACATAAAACTGACTTGATTTTTAGTCTTTAATTCTCAAATTTTATTTTTTGTTTGCATTCTTACTCAATCTTTTCCTTGACCTCCAAGAGTTTGGATTATGAACATTAAATAAGAAATAATTATAAAGTTGGTTCTCATCAGAAGAAACAGCAGTTATAGGGGTGAAATACAAATCTATTACTGATTCAACTTTACATTAAGCTTGATTGCTATTCAATTATTTTATCCAAGAACTGAAGAAAAATTATTTTCCTTTTCAATGAATTGATGGTCACTTCTTTTGAGACTCTATGAAATGTCTAATGTAGTGTAACAAATCTAAAGCATTGTAAAGGACAAAAGCAATCTAACTAAAACTTTTCTGCATTTATAGATGGTGACAATCTAGCTTCGACTATAAGAGACAAATTTTAGCAAACAAACAACAATTCGGAAGGGGCTGATAAAGTTCTGGTTATTAGCACTTTAATAAAAAAAAATAGAAAATCCTTCTCCACCACAAGCCAGTTTCAAAAGCTTGTTTTTTTGACTTCCTAGGCTGATTAGGTTTTTCTATCATTGCTTTGTGGCCCAGAATTGGAACTAAGAGAAGATTTATCCTGCATTTCTTTTTTTTTTAATATATTAATAATTCTTATTTTGACCAAAGTGGATTACAAATCATTCACAATAGTATTTCAGGTACATAGTGACATTGAATCAGGGGCATTCCCACCACCAATGTCTTCCCTCCACCTCTGTTCCCAGCATGCATGCCATATCACCCCTCCTTTGCTAGTATAAGTGGTCCCTTCTGTGTCTAGCCTGTTGCAGATTGGGTATCAATTCTGTTGTAGTTGGCTTTGGTTTTGGTGTTCAAGTCTGATCATTTTTTTATTTTTACTCAATGTGCATACAGTTGTTTGGTCTTGGTACCCTCCATTATTTACCCCTCAATTTGTGAGGCAGAACAAGATGGTTCAAGTTATGTGGTTCTGTTTGAAGGTAAGAAAAAAAATGAAAAAAGGAAAAAGAGGGGGGCAAAAATTTAAACAAGCAAAAATGGGAGGAGTCCTTCTAGAGACTATAAATATCAGTTTAAGAAAAGAAAGGGAGGGGCCGGGAGATAGCATGGAGGTAAGGCGTTTGCCTTTCATGCAAAAGGTCATCGGTTCGAATCCTGGTGCCCCATATGGTCCCCCGTGCCTGCCAGGAGCAATTTCTGAGCATGGAGCCAGGAGTAACCCCTGAGCACTGCCGGGTGTGACCCAAAAACAAAAACAAAAAAAAAAGGAAGGAAAATATAAAAATAATAAATCAACCCCTCCCAAACCAAAACCAAAACAAACAGATGAAAGACCTGAAAAGCACCACATCTATGAAGACAACAACCTAACACTAACCATGGTTCTGAAATAAAGATGAATCAAAGCACAGGGAAAGGAAAAAAAAAAAAAAAAAAAAAAAAAAAAAAAAAAAAAAAAAAAAAAAAAAAAAAAAAAAAAAAAAAAAAAAAAAAAAAAAAAAAAAAAAAAAAAAAAAAAAAAAAAAAAAGGCAAAGAGAAAGAAATAAACCAACAAACAAAAAATAAAACAAAAAATAAAAACAAGCACCAACATTTACAAAATATAAAATAAAAATTTAATTTGTGCCTTTTTTTTTTTTTTTTTACAAAGGCACAGTAAAAATTGGGGATATTAGAAAGGGAATTCCTCTGGCCTAAGAGATACAGGATTTCTCCGCCTTTGAAGTATACTGTCATGGTTATACCTGCAGTTTCCATACATGCTCTTTTATTCTCCCTTCGGTCCTTTTGTGATGTCTGGAAGTTTTCTGCTCCTGCATTTCTTGAATCTCTCTATTTTTTTGTTTTGTTTTTGTTTTTTTGGGGGCCACACCGGCGATGCTCAGGTGTTACTCCTGTCTGTCTGCTCAGAAAGAGCTCCTGGCACTGGGATTCGAACCAACCACCTTTGGTTCTAGATCGGCTGCTTGCAAGGCAAACGCCACTGTGCTATCTCTCCGGGCCCTGAATCTCTTAACATAGTAACTGCCTGATGACTTTTGAGTTTTCTATTCATTTCTTTGCTCCCCAGAATGGGCTCCCTCTGCTCTTGCAGTGTCCTTTTCCTAAAGTTCTCACACTTAGTAGATGTTTGTTGAAAAAGGGAGGAAGTGAAGGACACAATAAACTCTTTAAGGAATGCAGCTATTTTTCCATGACTAAAATCTTTAGGAAAATATGGAAGGAAAAAAATACTTCAGCGCCAGTAATATTAGAGATACATGTATCCAAAAATTTCCATCCATGTGAAAAATTTGTTTTTAATATTCTACATTAGACAGTGGTCAAGACACAAAGTTTTGACTAAAAGCAAGGAGAATTGGAGGTATGCTCTGCAAAATAAAAATAAAAGGACTTGAAATCTTTATTTCAAGTTTTTATTTTGAAATTTTGTAATTATTTTTGAATTTTTTAAAGAGTGAGAATCCAGATCAACAGCAGATGATAAAGTAACTTGTGTCCTGGCAGAGATGTTGGGTGATGCTATGCCTCTCTCTCCTTTCTCTTCCAGTTTGCTTCTATTTGTCTTTTACTTTTTGACTCAGCTCATCCATCTTTTTGTAGCATTCATCCCAATCATCTAGAATAAAGTTCTCCTTCTACTTTCCTATTGATTCCTCCCAGCACAACTACCATTGTATCTGAAGTGATGACTGGCTTGATTCTTGAAGAGGGCACAGAGTGGGGCCATATTTGCTAGGTTCTATTCTCAGTCCCAGATATACAGCGTTTAGTAAATGTTTCACAAATGTTTAAGGAGTCAGGGAAGTTGTTGAACATGACAGTGTGAAGAGACTAAAGCTATATTAATATCAAGATAACTTTCTTTAGCCACCAATCTATTGTTGTGCATCTGGATTGAAACCTAACTACAAACATGTTTGTAATCATGATGCTTAAATAAATATTTTAAATATAAAAAATAAAAGAATATTCATCAAAAATATATAAAATCGAATAAAATATATAAAAAAGGTTAGCTCCACAAACCCCCAAAACATCAAAAAATGGGGAGAAGAAATGAACAGACACTAAAAAAGATAAGTTTCAATGTGACTATTATGAATTATAATTTATTACAAATATGCATTTATAAATAAGCAACTATTATAGATACATATTTATAGATATAAATTTATAAAATATAACTAAGAAAATTATACTTTGTGTATTTTAACTATGGTTCAAATTCTATTACCTATGATATGTACTACATTTGTTTTAGTATACACAGTGGGTATCTATATGTGTCTCTCGGATCAATAGCTAGTGTTCGAATATTTGTAAACACTTAAATTGGTTTATCACTGGCTTGCAAAACTTTGTAAGCTTCAGTAGTATAGCTTTAGTGTCAGTATTATAGACATAGTAGTTACTTCTCTATCTAGTATGTACCATCACACCATTCCTTTTTTTTTGGTTTTTGGGTCACACCCGGCAGTGCTCAGGGGTTACTCCTGGCTCCATGCTCAGAAACTGCTCCTGGCAGGCACGGGGGATCATATGGGGCACCGGGATTCGAACTGATAACCTTTTGCATGAAAGGCAAAGACCTTACCTCCATGCTATCTCCCGGGCCCCCATCACACCATTCCTAAAGTGTTTGTATCCTTCACCTCTACCAAACTGACACTCCTACCTCTTTATTCCACTCCTATTTCTCCAAGATCCTGCTAAACTAGTCTGAATTTCACCAGACCTGGGCTAAGGTGAGATTCTGTATTTTCAACAACTTACAAATTAAGTGCCAAGTGAGGACAAGATTTCTGATTTGAGAATGCCACTGTTGCTCCAGGCTGAAGTGACTGCTTCAAAAATCTCCAAATGCATGTAACAGGCCTGGGTTCACTTCCCAGCTCCTCAGTGTCCTCTGTGGACTGCTGGGAGTGATCCCTGAGCACAGAGTGGGGGCGGGCCCACGCCACACCAGCCAGGTGTGAACACACCCACATCATTAATAAAAGAAGCAGCATGTGCCAGCAGAGTTCAGCTGGATATTAGGCATCTCAGGGAATTGTGAGCACTAGGGCGTCTGTTGCTAGCATCCAGTGTTAAGCCAGGAGGACGAGAGGTTGAGACAGTCTTGTTAACCAGACACCTTTTGCTGCAGTGCATTTTATTTCTCTTTACCTTCTGTTCATTTCTCAAGAATTTTCATTTTGCAATGCCCTTTAGCCAAAGAACAGCTCTGTGGAGCTTTGAGACAGATGATGACAGCTCTTTTTGAGGAACGGTCTCCATAATGATGAAGATTGTTCATTTTTCTCAACCTTATGATTATATACACAGGGATAATTTTCATCACTAGCCTGAATAATATTACCTTAGCAATTACCTGTCTCTCCTATAAAGGTTAATGGGAAAAGATAATGTTCTTCATAGAGTTTGTAGATATTCCCCAATCCATTTTTATATAATGTTGTAAAATGCCATATATTTTTTCTTTAGAGAACATTGCATAGAAGAATGCAGCTATAAAGTGCCGTAAAATGATGACTAGTATTTGTAAAATTAAGAAATGTGATTTGAATGCAAATTGAGGGGAGAAGGCATATATACATATATATTGCAACCTATACAACAGAGGTGGAAGAACGTCATACTATAAAAATGCTTCTGCCCTTTCAAGGTTAGGAAAAGCTGATTCATTGATAAAAGATTAAAAATTCTGTGTTAGTTTTCTGACTCTAAAAATGAGAATATTTTGGGCCAGACTGGCTATTCCTGTGAAAAGTAAGCATCTAGTGCCCTCTGTCAACACAAAGATTAAGACTTTCTGGTCTTGTGTTTGCACAGTGTTAACATTAAGAGCATGAACCCATCTGTTGGAGAGGCCCAAATCCCAGGTGACAGGCATCAAGCCTGGCACACCTGGAAATGTCTCATATGTCGGTCACACTCAGACCAATGAGGTCCTGCAAACCACACAATCTGTTAAAACTCCATGGTACAACCAGGACTGAGAATAAGTGGTTTCAAGGAAAGGTGTTAATATTCTTTCACTTAAAAATTTCATCTGTGCTTTTCTTGATTATGTGTCTGGCCTCTCTGCATTAGTTCAGTCCTAGCTAAATTCCTACGTCAGTTTTCCAACCATCCTTTCTGTGGTTCTATGTTATTCATTAGACTTATTTTTCCTCTGACTTTTCTTTACTTTGAAAGCATGATTTCTTTCTGATTTGTAGCCAACAAAATCATATGCAATTTTTTGTACCTAAGAAATGCCTGTTGGTTTCTTGTAAATTTAAACTCTCTCTTTGAATCCATTCTCTTCTCTTCAATTATCTTGGGTTCTAGGGCCAATCAGGTGTCTTATTCACAGAAAGTTTTGAAAACATTTTTTGGAGGGAGACATTGGTTTTTCCCTTTTGTTTAGTGTTCATGCTCAAAATTTCCATACTTACCTATGTATGTAAGTATTTCATACTTACCTATGTAAGTATGTTTACTGATGTAAACTCTTAACGATTATTGCTACACTATATGCCCCTGGTTACCTTAGCAACTGTCATGCCTGTTTCAATATCTACCTCTCCAGGGACCTCATTCATGGTAAAAATACTTAGCACTACACTATAGTTCCAATTTATTGTCCATAGAATATTTTAAATTATGTTAGTTAAATTTTATTATTTTGGTTCTCATCACAATACGAATATGTAATATAGATTTTAAATATAAAGATATAATCTAATATATTATTCCTGGAAATTTCTTCCTGCTTACACAGTAAATTTTATTTGCTTTTTGTAATTGATGGCTTTTAGTAAGAATTATTTTATAGCTTATATATTATTTTTCTAATTTAGACGTTTGCATTATCCAGAAAGAAGGCATAGTTTTTTTTCCTACTTAAAACGGTGTTTGTTATGTTATCTCCTGTGATTCTAGAGGATTGATTTTTACGAATGCAGTTGCTAGTCGACATGAAAGGCAACCATTAAAAAATTTCTTTTAATTAAATCACCATGGGATAGAGAAATAAAAAGTTGCTGATAGTTGAGCTTTGGTCATACAATGTTCCAAATCTCATTTCTTCACTGGTGTTAATTTCTCACCACCAATTTCCCTAATTATATCTCCCATCTCCTCACCCTCACTGAAGCCTGCCTCTGGCAATTTTCTTTTCTCTCTCACACTCTTCTCTCTGCCTTTGTCTCTTTTTCTGTTTTCTCCCATCCTTCTGCCAACTTCTCCCTTGACTATCTATGCGGCAGTTTTCTTCTCTCTCTCTCTCTATTTTTGATGGGCTAGATTTTTTATTGGAACATTCAATCAGTTATCTTGTATATCTTAGATATATACATACATATATACGACATATCTTGTATATCTTAGATATTAACTCCTTATCTGTTGGGTTTTGGGTGAATAGTTTCTCCCATTCCATGGGTAGCTATTGTATCCTATTCACTTTTTCCTTTGAAATGCAGAAGCTCCTCAGTAAAATGTAGTTTCATTTGTTTATCTTAGCTTGGACAGTAGTATTTCATTGTTGAAGGTACCTTTAGCTTCAATGTCATGGAGTATTCTGCCTTTGTTTTCCGCTGTGTACTTTATGGTTAGAAAGATGTCTGAGTTTATTTTCTTGCATGTACCTTACCAGGTTTCCCAGAACCACTTGTTGAAGAAGGTTTCCTTGCTCCATATTCCTATTGTGATATCAGTATTGAAAAATGGAGGCATCTCTTCACTTCAAGACCTGTGAATCTAGGTCAATAAGCTGACATGGCAGGGCTGTGGGGCCTGGCTGTGAATTTTGGGGCTTCTGAAAGTTTGGAGGGTTGTAGCAAAGCTGTCCATCCTTGCTCTGAGAAGACCCAGAGATCTCAGCCTTCCAACTGGCATACTTGGAGTTTTTGTTGGCTAAGTAGTTCTGCAGAGATCAGTGGAAAAGTGGTGAGTGATATTGGGCTATTGATATAGTGTCAAAACAGCAGCTTGGAATGCCACCCCTCCTCTCCCAACCTCTCCAACCAAAAATGCACCAAAGATTTTAACTATGAAATTTGTGTACCTAAGACTTTTCATGGCTTGGCATGCATCTCTTTAGAATAAAATGAATCAATGAAACTGGCAGATGAGCTGACAAGACAATGACTATGACAAATGTTGTTCTTTTAGTTTTCTCTTGGGTTCTAATTATGTTTCATATTGCATACTTGATATTTTTATAATTTAACCCTTATATTTTGAGTAAAAAGCTTAAATTCTCCTAATCATCTCTATTTTATTTTGCTAAGATTAAAATCCTTTTCTCCATATATTTATCCAATCGTGACATACAAAGTTAGTTTTAATTCCATAATTTGCTAGTCTGATTGTCAGGCCCATTAATTCTCTGCACCACATTCCCTTTGCTTGTTCTGTTCAGACTCATTCGGTTTTGAGATCTTTGGAAGTACTTGGTTCCTCTACTTCAATTCAAATAAGTATCTTTTCAGATAAAATGGCCAAACCATCAACTCAGTTGAATATTTTTTTTCTGCAGTCTCCTTTCCCTTTTCATGCATCTGTTTTTATATATCTTAACTATCTTTTATACTTCTATTTCATATATTTTATGACATCTGGTAGTGTTTGCAATATGGGTTGGATCTGAGAGGATAGGAATTGAACACAGAGCCTCATGCATGCCACTGTGGACTCAGTCATTTGGAACCATTTTCCAAATTCATCACATTAAAAAAATCTCTATTTCATATCTTTGAAGGTGTAGAGTTTGACTCCAGGTAGTAGGTGCTTATGTTCAGTGGATATTTAAGTGACTGAGAGAACTTTGTATCTATCTCTTCCTTTGCTGGTAAATTCTGTGCACCCTCAACATGCTAGAAATAATCAGCACATACATTCTTGTTTTTTTTTTTTTAATAAGTAGCCTGTCTGTCATCCCAACAGAGTGCCTCTATCATGTATTTAAATATTTCAGTCTGTTGTCTTTAATGTGATGCTCATTGTGGCAAGAAATTATATTTAGACAAAATAGAGATCAGTCCAGTGGAGACAAGACTAGTCATTCTTACATTTTTCTTTAATAAAAATTGCATTCTGTTCATGGAAGTAGGAACATTTTTTATGCCACAAATATTTATTGGGCTCCTCTGTCAGCTAGTATGATACTAAGTACTGGGATTCAGCAGAAAATTAGACAGACATGGTCCTTCCTGGAGTTAACATTCTAGTTGGAGATTATAAAAAAGAATAACTAGTGTAAGTAGTAACTGGAGAAACTTTTGATTTCAGAGAGGGTAGTGGAGTAGGGTTGGACTTATTTTAATATTGGTGGTCAGAGAATTAAGAAGAGGTAACTTGGCTGGGAAGTTGAGATGTTTTGAGCCATTTCTCCACCAAGACTAGCAGAGGCTTCTTTCTAGAGTCAGCTGAGGAAGATATTGTTAGGGAAAGCTAGAAGGTCAGCCTAGCAGAAAGATTGTGAGCTAGGCTGGTGAACAGACTGAAAAATACAAGGTGTGTAGACTACCAGCAATATATGAAGTGTGATTAGGGCTTATGTAATTAATGAGCCAACTTAAACTTTTGATTAGACAAGTGGTATGATGTGACTTATAAGTTTAAAGTACATTTTGGGGGCCAAACTGATAGCACTGTGGGTAGGGTATTTGTCTTGCATGTGGTCAACCTGGGTTCAACCCGCAGTATACCATATGGTTCCTGAGCCTAATGGGAAATTGCTGAGCACAGAGCTAGGAGTAACCCGAGTGCTGCTAAGTATTATCCAAAACAAAACAAAACAAACAAACAAAAAACCACATTTGCCAGTTTAGATTGATAGTACAAGGACTAAAGCACATGTCTTGTATGTACTAAACAATTCTTTTGTTTGTTTGTTTTTGGGGGTCACACCCAGTGATGCTCAGGAGTTACTCCTGGCTCAGAAATCACTCCTGCTTGGGGAACCATATGGGAAGTCGGGGGATAGAACACAGGTCCATCCTAGGTCAGCATGAGCAAGACAAATGCCCTACCTCTTGTGCCACCACTCTGGTTCCGCAACTAAACAATTCTGAGTAACACATGATGCACAGAGCAGTGCCATTTGTGACCCTCGGGGCCACCCAAACATTCAGGTTGTCTCAGATAACTGTAGAACTGCAGAGCCAAAGTAACAACACATTCTTGAGCCTTTCCATTAAACAAAGGGTAACATGTTTGAGAATTACTGAAAACAGCCCCCACTCCTAAGCATCCCAGCCTCCAAAAAGTAACATTTAGGTGCTGTGGACAGAATGAAGACTATGATCTCCTTAGTATAATTGTAAGTGGCTGTAAAAAATTACAAAATTGACAACTCTATAGGTAAGACTGGCTACCTCAGTCTTATTAATGGGAAGAAGCAGCCAGCTTGCACTCTTGAGTCCACGTAAAAGCTTTCTTGTCCTTTCCTTTTACATAACCTCCCTCTCCCCAACCCAACTTCTTTTCAGTGCTTGGCTTTTAATAATAATCTCTGTGAGTATCTTTTATCACTTTCTAAATTCCTTCTTCTATGCAATACATAGCACCATTGCTCCAATATTAATCCATCATACTTTAGCTTTTTATACACTTGAAATGAGATAGAGTAAGATTATTGGTTTTTTTTTTCAGTCAAGTTACATCATCTGGTTGACTGACTAGCATTATTATGAGACATTATAAAACAGTAGACTGCCCAGAGTTACTTGCAGAGGTGACTATGAAATGAAGTCTTTAAATTGATTTAACAGAGCACTTAGTTACTATTTCATGCTGAGCAAAACAATAATAAATCTTAAGGGAAGAATCTACAATATGATGAAAACTGAAGCTAGCAAAAACTTACTAGTTGCTGTTAGCATGAAGTTTTTATAGGGTTTATGTTAAAATTAGAGAATAAGATAATTATTTGTGACTGAAGTTGGAAGTACATCTGTCAGGATGCTCAACTCTGTCTATAGTTAACTTTGTCTCACATTTTGTGAGTATCACAAAATTATTACCTTTGTCTTATTGGAGGCTTATTGGATAATACGGGGAAAATCATTACTTAACTCCTGTGTTCACTTCCAACCTCTGTCAAACATTTTCAGATGGCAGCAGTGGTGAACTGGATAGTATGTGCATTGACTCTTTACAACCAATGTTACAGTCACCCCACAACTCCATGTTCAGTGATCATCCATGTCAGTTGAGAGCTTGAAAGCAGTCATAGGGATAGTATCTGTGGTGTAAATATTACCCCTGTGACTACTTCTTACCTTCTTGTCTTCCTCTTATCACCTTCTCTTGTATTTCTCTTACTTATTGATAGATTTTCCCAGAGTCAAATCTCAGGGGACTACTTTGACTCTTTACTTTTGCCCCAGTATGAAATTCTTTTTCTGAGTTTATACTGCTCCTACCTCATTTTCTTTTTCTTTTTTAAGTTTCCTTTTTTTTATTTTTGATTTTTGGGCCACATCCGGAGACACTCAGGAGTTACTCCTGGCTATACACTCAGAAATAGCTCCTGGCTTGGGGGTCCATATGAGATGGCGGGGATCGAACCACGGTGCGTCCTGGGTCAGCCTCATGCAAGGCAAATGCCCTACTGCTTGCACCACTGCTCCGGCCCCTCTCTTTTCAGTTTCTACTGGCCTCTACAGAAAAGTGTCTTGTATATCTACTTTTTCTCTCATATTCCCTAGCAGAGTCATCAAGAGCATCTTCTTTTTCCTCCACTCAATAACATCTTATTTCCCTCATTTGACACAACTTGTCAGTTTTTTTTTACTGGAGAGCTTTCTGGCCAACTTCATATCTCCTCAGATGTCATTGAGTCTCTTACAGTCAAATATTGTATGTGTTCCATAGCTTGACACAGAGGGCACTTCATTACAGAGGCACAGTTCACCTTGCATTATTTTTTATGACATTTGTTCCCTTCTTGATTTTCATGATTCTCCAAATAGCACATGTGGCAATTTAAATAAATACAATTTAAAATATGTGTTTTCCAAAATGGCCTTCCTTCTTTGCTCAGAGATGTGCTCAAGATGTACTCCTTAAAGGGCAGTCAAGCTTCTGCCCATTGCCTATTCTCAATGCCATTGTAGTCTCTCTCCCCCTTGCTCTTGAATTGACTTGATGACACTGCATTGTGTTTTATAGAATTCATCATTTTCCCCTTTTAATTGCAATTTATTTTAGTACATTGTAGAGGTTGGAATAGGAATTTCATCTTTTTCATATTTTTCCCTAACTTGGAGGTTAAAAATAACATCTTGTACAGAAGTTACTTATTTAAAGAATAAATCTAAGGGATGAAATTTTTGTCTAGTCTTCATATCTCTTAGCTGCCAGGAATAAAGAAATTAAATGCACAAAAAGTAAAATATAATCTGATAGTACTATTTATAGAAATCCCCAATATTCCATTTAAATGGAATTTCATTTTTTGATTTCTGTAATAGATCTGAAGAGGCTATCATAAGGAAAATGGAAAAAATAGAATTCTACAGTATTACAGAAGGTAGAATTCAAACAAATGGGTCAGGGTCACAGAATCCATTCTCATTTAATATGTAAGAAAATTTCCTGACTGATAGAGAGGCCTTCATTGTATATCACAGGAATGAGATCCCTAAAAAGTCCCAGATTCTTTCTTCCAGACCTGGTGCAGATATGAGCTTGTTTTGGAAGGAAGTGTGAAAGGAAGTCTAGGATTCTATGTCTGCCCTTGGCAGAGCTTTTGAGCTGTCTTTGTCCTAAACATAGAAGCTTACCACCATTGCCCTCAAGACTTGTACTGCATAGGTAAGGCATTAAACTATTTGAAAAGAATCTGGAAAAGCATCACCATGATCTGATCCCAGGAACAAGAAGCAATACCTAAATTGAAGGTTTTTTCTAGAGAAAACAATGTTAGGTTCCTAATGTTTTTAATGGTAGGTCATAAAAATAAGGTCTGCAAAATCTGCTATATTATCTTTATGGCTCACTAGGCACTGGAGATAATTTCCTCCTGGGATTAATCACTATTGGATTAAAACTCTGGTTTAGTTTTGATTTCACTCATTTACCTTCGACTCCTAATGCATGGACCAAGATAGAACTGAATTTAGTCTTTGCCTGTCATCTAGCAACTTGGCTAAAGTCCTTCCACACCTGCAAGAGATTGTTCATATGTCCTTCTCTTTCAACTTTCTTCTGTCCTTCCCTCTTTTAGACAAATTTTGCTACATTGAAATATTGGTCTTTTCCAAGTGTGGAAATTGAAGCTAACCTATTTTGATTTTTTCTTATCTTGTCCTTGACCATGTCTCTTATAAGTATAAGATCTTTTATATATTCTCCCCTTTCCCAGAATTTGACTACTATTATTGGAGAATAAAGAACACTGAATATTTCTCTTGCATTATTTACTCTATTCTTTATTTTCCTTCCTGACATTATTATCTAATCTCTCCATCTCTTTAAGGTCATTATTTTCTATTGGGCTTCTTTTTCCTGTGATGTAAGTCATTTTCAGGTTAATTGTTACACACACACACACACACACACACACACACACACATACACACACACACACCTGACTTCTTTTTAAACTAATATCCCTTTTCTGTCCTAACTGTCAGCCCTCTGAAAGAGTGGTCCTCATTTAATGCTAACCTTATTTTCCCATTCAAGTACATGTTGGGGTGACTTCTCTCCCCACAATTCCTGTGGACTTTTCCTGCAAAGGCCACCACAAGCTTCCAAGTTGCCTGATATAGTTTCCAGATTGCACTTTTCATGGCCTTCTTGAAGAGTGGATTGTTCACACCTCTTTGAAGCTATCTCAGACTTAAACATCTGATTTCTATTGTCTTGGCAATCACTTTACCTGAACTCTATCATATAAAAATCTTTAAATGATTCATCCAGAAACCACACTTGGAGCCTCTCCTCTCAATCCTACCATGTGCCAGGAAGAAGAGGGAAATTGCTTATCTGATTGGGGGGAGGGGGAGATCAAATGTAGGCCAGTTACCCAGAACATAGTTCAAGGGCTACACATAAATGCCGTATGAGGCTAGGGAGATGGTTCAAAGGGTTGCAACACATACTTTGCATGGAGGAACCCGGGGTTTAATCTTCAGTAGCATATGGTCCCCAGATAGCTGCCAGAAAAAAAGAAAAGAAAAGAATACTGTGCTATGTGGGTGCTTACTAAGACCATCTAGTTTGGGGATCCCAGAAGCATATCCTGAGATATATGCTGGGCTGCACATTTGGGCTGAGTATGAATAGGAGCAAGTATGAATTTGGAGCAAGTATGAATAGGGAAAGCAGTGGAAGGATGTTCCCATGGAAAGAATGCACAGAAGGGGGACAAGCAGGCATCCTCCTCTACTCATACAATGGGGCAGCTAGGAGAAAAGTTCTGCCTCTTTGGGCCGAGTTCTTCATTCTCTTAGACATCTTGTAATGGGGATTTTTGTGTCATGTGTGTGGTGCATCTAAAACATAGTAGGCATTTAGGAAATGTTGTCCACTCTCCTGATTTGGGGGTAGGTTCTGAAGGTGAGTATGGCTAAAAAAAAATCCAAAAGGATACTGTGCTATGTGGGTGCTTACTAAGACTATCCAGTTTGGGAATTTTAAAAGCATTTCCTGAGAAATAGGCTACATTTCTCAATTAGGAAATATATAGTCCACAGGGAGAAATTCTCTGCAGAGGGGGGCCCACGTCATTAGCTAGTCAATTGGACAGGAGGGGAAAAGGTTGAAGGATGAGGCCGATGAAGACCGTGGCTTTAAGGAAATGGATCCTTGGTTGCTTCCCAGAAACAGGATTCATTTAAGATGGGTCAATCAGTGGCAGGCAAGAACTGACAAGACTGCAGGTGGTTCATTGTTTTATAATTGAATGTGAAGACTCTCCAGTCCTTGAACCCTGACCTGGAGATTCTACAGTTGCCTGTACCAATCTCCAAAAATAGGAATCAGTGAGTTTCTCAGATGAAGATTTCCCCTTTACTTCAAGGGAACCAATTTAACCCTGGATGGCCATTGTGCTGGAGCAAGTCCCTAGAGAGACTGGATACAACGCTGGTGCCTGGTGGAGCCCAGGGATGTGGCAGATGTTCCCTGGAAGGCACTGGCATCTGCTAAAGCTCAACGGTGCAGTCTCCAGGCCACCGCACTGCTGCCCTTTTTGAAGCACGGAGCAGAGGCTCTGTGGGATCTGGCTGCAAGCCACCACCTAATGTGAAAAAGGCCCAGGGCAGGCGAGGCCTCTTTGAAGCAGCCGGGCCGCTGGTGGCTGCTGAGTGTGGCTGGGGTGTGGTCTCCAGATGCTGGATTGCCTTCACTTTCCTGGATTTCTCTTGCATCCACTCGTGAGGATGGCCTCTACTCATTGTGCCCAGGGCAGGCAGATGCTATCCACACAGCTGCCCAGTACTGATCCTACTGTGCTGTGTGTGGCCAGATTTTTCTCAAAGCCCTGGTGGAGGCTGAGTGTCCCTGAGAATGTGTCCCAGGGGTGTCATTCTCCAAGAAATAATAAAGTCAAGCCCCACTCTTTGGTCTTAGAGTAGCTTCCACTCTTTACTGCGTCTCCAGGCACTGCTAAATCTCTTTCTACTGGGAGGAGTGGCAAAGTGGGCGTGTCTGCTCTCTTGCTCTTTCTTGAATAATTCCTGTGAAAGCCATGAGTGGCCAGGCAAAGGACTTGATGACAGCTGGGGTTTGCACCTAAGTATAATGATATCTTACCCAATGCACCTGTCATATGGACTGTTCTGCAGGTCACCCAGCTCTACCTGGTGTCCTAAGGTTGGCCCATAGACCAGAACAGGTTTAAGGAAGCTATGCCCTCCCTCTCTGAGAGTTTATCCAGATTTGGCTCCCTAAACCATGCAGCTGGCTTGGCTCTGGAAGATCCATGTTCTAGGCACACGTGGTTTCTGCAGCTCCCATCTTGAGCCCAACCTGACCTCTGTGCAGAGCAGATGGGCAATTAGGATATGTCAAGTTCAGTGGCAAAGGTGGTCTGGGTCTGACTCTGTTGGAGGGGAGAGAAAAAGGAGGAAGACCTATTTACCATGGAAGGTTTTCTGAATATAGAACCCAATTCTGGTCCCTGAAATCCCCTGCAGGTATGACAGCCATCCAGAGTTGGCACTAAGGTCCATGCACAAGGCAGTTATGGTGTGGACATAGACCCTGAAAAGCCACTCTTACATTTTAGAGAGACCTGCTCTGTGCTTGCCATTGTGTTGTCCACATGCCAGTACTATCCACTCAATGCAGACAATGCTCCAGACAAGAGCATCTGCCTCTTGCCCGTGCTTTCATACTCGGGGTTCTTTACAAGAACAAAACAAGGAAATGTTTGGTGCAGGCATAGGGAAATAATGAGTGTCCAGAACTGGGAGATGCCCCCATGGCTGTGCACTGGGCTCCTTCTGTTCCTCTGGCATCCAATTACTCTGAAACTTGGTAAGCCAGAAAGCTTGCACAGTGAGTATGGCAGTGACAGACTGAGCACACAGTTCAACGGAGTGACACACTTTCTAACATGTGGCCATTACAAGACTTTTTTCATCAATTCAGCTACCCCCAGAAAAGCAAAGCTAGGATTCAGCTTCCTCGGCGCTCTGACTGGAGACCACTAGAGGGCGGTAGTAGCCAGGCTTTCTCTCCCACACATCCTGTGAGCCCACTGCCAGTTACCTCTTGGAGAGTGACAATTCAGCAAATGGATCTTAATCAGGGCCTTTTCCTTCCTTGGAGCTAGTGTTCATATGCAGCAGATTCATTCCTTGTTTTGTTTTTGTTTTGTGTTTTGTTTTTGTGTTGGGGCCGCATTAGGCAATACTCAGTGCTTTATCCAAGCTCTGTGCTCTGTGCTTTGTGCAAGCTAGCCAGGAATCTCTCTTCCTGCTCTGTGCTTTGTGCAAGCCAGCTAGGAATCTCTCTCCCTGGTGGAATCACTCCTGATTGGCTTGGGGACCATATGCGATTCTGGGGATTGAAACTCAGGCCACATGTAGGGCAAGTGCCCTATCTACTGTTCTATCTCTCCAAGTCCCTTCAAATTAATTTATTTTTCCTAAGATGAGCCTTTCTGACTTTTTTAGGGGGAGGGACACACCCATTTGACGCTCAGGGGTTACTCCTGGCTATGAGCGCAAAAATCATAGGTCTCTCTAAATTTTAGGTCTCTCTAAAATCATCCCTGGCTTGAGGGAACCAACCAAACTATCTGAGAAAGTGCAGGCAACACCATTTATCTCTTGGTAGTGCAGTGACAACTAAGATATCAAAACTTTTCAGGATCTGGAGACTTGCTAACCTCTGAAATGAGGTTAGAAAAAATAGGTCGTTAGGTTCTAAATGAGAACTGTGTTCAAGTTGGCATTGTGTGTACATGATTGTGGTGAAGGCCATCAAGAAGGGAAGCACATTTAATAATCATCAAAATGGTTCCATAGTCTTTCTCCTGCTTCACTGAAAATTTGTTTTTGTAAGGGCGGGAAGAGAGGGAAGGATGCAAAAGGTTGGGAGTTGAACGGGTAGGAGGCTGAGCTGTGGCTTCAGGAGTTAAAACAAAGGATTGCATGTCCCTGGACTCCATGGATAATGCTCTGGGAGGGAGCAGGTCTTCTGGAAAGGACCAGGTCCTTATTTGCCTGTCCTGTTCTATCTTGTTTTAATAATGGAGGTTGGATCGGTTATGAGATCTTGAGATTTGGTGCCTCTGCCTTCTTTCTGCTTTTCTCTTTGTTTGGAACTCTTTTGTTTCTCTTTGTTCTCTTTGGTTGTTTTGTTTGTTCTCTCTTTCTCTTTGTTTGGAATTGTTTAATGAACTAAAATCCCTAGATTATTTTTTGGAAATGGGGAGGAGAAGCTAGACATCCAACAATGCTCAGGTCTTACTCCTGGCCCTTCATGCAAGCATCACTCTTTGTGGGTGTAGGGCAGTGCTTTTCAATTATTTTCTGTCATGTTCCCCTAGGAAGAAGAAAACATTTTTGTGCCCCTCCTGCATGATTGTAAATAGTATCTATATTAAAAAATACTTTAATCTGCAAAATAAAAATATATAAAATAATTTGAGCTGATTTTTTAATCAGAGGTGATGTCTGTATTAATGGCTACAATGAGCATGTTTTGCAACAT
>PVKC010005962.1:16143-32260 GCA_004027635.1 Crocidura indochinensis | reverse complement strand
AGTGGCACCAAGCTCTGGCACCTTGTGAAGAACCATGACCACCTGGACCAGCGAGAAGGCGACCGGGGCAGCAAGATGGTCTCGGAGATCTACCTGACACGGCTGCTAGCCACCAAGGTGAGCCCAGAGGCCAGGCGGGGGGCCTAGGGAGGGCGGCAGATGAGTCACCCCACCTGCTGCCGAGCCCCTGGGTACCATGTGATGCCCTTGAGCTCTGTGTTACCCCCCAACCCCCCACAGGGCACTCTGCAAAAGTTCGTGGATGATCTATTTGAGACCATCTTCAGCACGGCGCATCGGGGCTCGGCCCTGCCACTGGCCATCAAATACATGTTTGACTTCCTGGATGAACAGGCCGACCAGCACCAAATCCATGATGCAGATGTGCGCCACACCTGGAAGAGCAACTGGTGCCTATGACAGGCGGGTGGGCGGGTGGGGTTTTGAGGATGGCTGGGCCCCACTGACTGGGCCTTTCTGTGCATCAGCCCCTGTCTTGGGCGTGTGTGCTTACTTGTTTATGTGTGCACATATGTATGGAGTATGTGGGTGCATCCATGAGTGTGTGTATATGTGTATGTTTGTGTGTGAATGTCCCCAGGCATGTCTGGCTTCTTGTGTGTGTGTGTGCATGCTGGCAGGGTGTGGATTTTGATAAGTCCTTGTATATGAATATCTCATGTGTATTCACCTGTGTGTCCCAGATATTTGTGTTCACTTGAGAGTGTTCCTTGGTGTGTATATTGACCTATTTGTGTGTGTTCTGGGGTGTGAGTGTTCACCTGACTGTGTGCATGTGTGTATGTGTCTGAATATGCATGTCCACCCACCAATGTGTGTGTATATGGGGGGGGTGTTGACCTGAATTTGTGTGTCCACTGCAGATGTTTGTGTCTGTGTCTTGGGCAGGCAGGCTCTGCAGCTGTGCGTATTGAGGCTTCTCATGAGCATTGGCCTTGTGGCCTTGCTTGTGCTAGCCAGCTGCAGTGTTGAGGGTGACAGCAGGTATTCTGGGCTCGGCATTCTATTCCACAAACTGAAAACACTGGTCTTATCTCCCTAAAGCAGCGCTGACCCATTCCCAGAGAAGCCTTTGTGCTCTAGCCACTTCCTTCCTTCCCTGGATACTTTCTGCCTCTGTTTCTCACACTGGGTTGCAGAATTATCCCTGTCTGTCCCATCTAGCAGAGCCGCTAGCATTGACAGAAGGCTCTAGACTGATACTGTCCAGCCAGGTGGCAGCCATCCATATGTTTGGTCACTGAGCATCTGACACATGGCTGAGGCCATTAAGGACCGACATTTTCTGCTTCCCTGAGTCTTACTTAGTCTGAACAGTGCTCAGACTTCAGGGTCTCCTGGGGCAGCCATGGAATACATCTCAGTTGCTTTGTCCTATGTATTGGCCATGAGGAAGCAGCCCTCCCTCATGCTCCCCTCTGGGCCTCTATTTCCTCAGCTGCATGGAAGTGAGCAGTGGTGGATGACTGGCTAGCTCTTCCCCATGCCCTTCAAGGGGGGCGCCAGGTTGGGTCCTGACTGACCTTTCCCATACTGACCATCATTCCTTCTTCCCCAGCCTGCCCCTGCGCTTCTGGGTGAACGTGATCAAGAACCCCCAGTTTGTGTTTGACATCCACAAGAGCAGCATCACAGATGCCTGCCTGTCAGTGGTTGCGCAGACCTTCATGGACTCCTGCTCCACGTCTGAGCACAAGCTGGGCAAGGACTCGCCCTCCAACAAGCTGCTCTATGCCAAGGACATCCCCAACTACAAGAGCTGGGTGGAGAGGTGGGCGACCTGGCGGCAGGCAGGTAGACAGATGGATGGGTGACCCAGTAGCCTGCTAATGGTCTCTTGCCCTGCCCTCTGGCTTAGGTATTATGCCGACATCGCCAAGATGCCCGCCATCAGTGACCAGGACATGAGCGCCTACCTGGCTGAACAATCGCGGCTTCACCTGAGTCAGTTTAACAGCATGAGCGCCTTGCATGAGATCTACTCCTACATCACCAAGTACAAGGATGAGGTAAGAGCCAAGATCTGACCCGCCATGACACAGCTGGATGCCATGTTGGTTGTGGCCAGTTGGTTCAACCCTCCCCACTATAGCCTACTCCTGCCTAGCTGAAGTCCTGACCCCTGAAGCTCAGTCCTCCCCACTGCACCCTAGCCCACCTACTATAGCCTGGCCCTGCCCAGCTCTCCTCCTGTCTTGAGGCTGTTCTACGCTCTAAATGGTTGGGGCACCCATCTATGGCTGGGACCATATGTGTTCCTGGGAATGGAACCCAGATTGGCTGCCTGCAAGGCAAGCACCCTACCCTCTGTATTGTTGCTCTACCCCCAAAACTTTCTTTTGGGGCAGAAGAGAACCCTGATGTCAGGTCAGCTTGCTAAGGTTGCCAGACTGGGCTGAACCAGAGCAGATTAGGGAACATACTTCTAGTCTGCCTGGAATAGGGAACATGGTTTAGATCTTGAGTTTCTTTCTTCTGACTTATTGGAGACCTTGAGCAGTCTCCTTGGCCTCCACCGTATAGAACTTGGGGTCCTATAACATCCGAAGGGGATAACTGGCTCATGGCTGGACAGCTGGGCTCATGGGGTAAGGCAAGAAGCAACTGGCAGCATCAGTACTATATGTGAACAGAAAAGAGAGACAGAAGCAAAGGCACCCTTAGTGGGGTTACAGGTGTCAGAGGCTGGGGATAGTAGAAAGAGGAAAGGAGAAGGGGACTTCTTGGGTTGACAGGGAAGACTTTGATTTGAGGGGAGTGGAGCTCCAGAACCTGGGGTCTCTGGTTATAGTTTGGGTTCAATAGCCAAGCAGAAGGCCTAGTGCTGAGGGAGAGGCGTTGAGCTCTGCAGGGGGAGAGGGAAGTCCCCACTATCTATCGCCAAGGTCTAGGCCCATGGTGTGTTGCCAGATTTTTTTGTTCGTTTTATTTTGGGGGGGCACACCTAGTGACACTCAGGGGTTACTCCTGGGTATGCACTCAGAAATTGCCCCTGGTTTGGGGGGTGCAATATGGGACATTGGGGACTGCAGTTCGTCCTTTACAACTTCGAACAAGGTAGACACCCTACCACTTGTGCCACCACTCCAGCCCCATGTTGCCAGATTTTGTGGCTGCCCCTGTCATGTAGAGTAAAAGAGTGTCACCCCCCAAGATGGTGCAAAGAACCTGGGACAGGCTCTGACCCCCTCCTGCCTTGCAGATCTTGACGGCCCTGGAGAAGGATGAACAGGCGCGACGACAGCGGCTCCGGAGCAAGCTGGAGCAGGTGGTGGACACCATGGCCCTGAGCAGCTGAGTCAGTGACAGACGGTGACCAGCAGAGACCAGTGAGGGCCCAGGGTGGGCTCTGTCGCCTGGAGCTGGCAGGTCCTGGGAGGCCGCTGTGCACTGGGGCCCCCCTTCTGCCCTGTGGGGGTCCCTGTTCTCAGGTGCCGCTGACAGGCCGCCAAGGCGCTGATCTCCCTGCCCAGAGCCACACACAGTGGCCTAGGGGAGCCTGGGCTCACTGGGGCCTTTGAGAGAGAATGGGGTGACTGCTGAGGGACTCGGCAGGAAGGCTGGAACCCTTGGGGATGAAGGGAAGCCGGTCTTTGTCCAAGAGGCCAGGAGGGCCAGGACCAAGGTGGGGCAATGCCAGCAGGTGCCAGCTTCCTGTGCAGAGGCCGAGGGCTGGAGAGGATCCTGCCAGCCACTGCAGGGCCTGCCCAGCATGGCCCAGGGGACCCAGAGACAGTTGGCTTCGTCGGGTCCCCCAACTCTGCACCACCACCATCCTCTCCAATTCACCGCGTGCTCTCGCGGCCAGGGCCAGAGCTGGAGCGCACACACCATGGTGCCCTCACCCTAAGAGAGACCCCAGCTCCCTCCTGTGGAGGGGACGGGCTGCAGGACCACCGCTCACTGCCCTGTGTGACTTCCAGAAGGACTCTCGACCCCCCCACCTTCTGTCCTCAGGACTGTGCCTCTGGGAGCCACCGGGGCCATGGGCTCCTTCGTGAGCGCACGTCCCTGTTATTTATTCCCCCTGCACCCCAGTCTGCTCCAGGGCAGCCCCGCTGAACCCCGAGAGCTGGGAGCACACCCCTGCCCTCCTCCTGCCTCCACCTAATCCCCTAATCCTTACCCTTCACCCCTTTCAAATGACTTCTACTCGAGCATCAGCCATGTGCTGACCCAGGAGTGGTGGGACATCTGGGGGCTGAATTTTTTAAGAGGGACCAAGAAGTCCTGCTGCTCTGTGCACATGGGCAGTCGGGGCTTAACATCCCCCTCCCAGATTTCCGCCCTCCTCTTTCCTCACCCCAATTCTCCAACCTCGTTTCTGGGGGCCTGGCTGGCTGGAAGACGCAGCTGGGCACAGGGACCCAGAGTGGGATGCTGTCTTTGGGGAGCAAGAGAAAACACATTTTTAACAAAAAAAAATTTACCCTGTACATATTATGCATATATATATATCCATATATATATATATGTGTGTGTGTGTGGCCTCAGTCTCCAGCCCCAGTGGGGTCCTGTATAGTTAACTGGAGGAGAAGATGTTCGAAAAAAAAAAAAAAACACATTAGAATCAGAGAACTTTAGGCAGTGGGAAAGCAATACCAAATGGTCGTGGAAAAAGTGGCCAGCTTCCAGCAGGGGCACTCCCGCACCCCTGTTTTCCTTTGCCATGGAGAGGCGAGATCTCCTGGGCCAGTGTGTCCACTGCAGCCCAGGACCCCTGCATGACCGTGCTAGCGTCTAGTCTGACTTGATCTTTTTACTCTGCAAGTGTGGAATACTAGAGGTTGTTAGACCCCCTCCTTTTTTTTAATGTTTTTTTAAACCCTTCAGTCCCAGGTAAAAGGCAGCCAGTGGCCGGCCCCCCCTTCCAGGCTGGCTTTGTCAGTGGTATTAGGGTGCCCAGGACTTGGAGAGACAGCTAACTGTGGCCATGGAACCTCCTGACTCTGGAGGTTCTGGCTTCTGGAAATCAGTGCCTCTGGCAAAACACCCCCACCCTCCACCAGAATAGGGCACCTCTGGTGGCCCCTGTCCTTGGTGAAAGATTCTCCTCTACCAGCCCCCCAAAGTCTTCCCGGGATGCTGGCTTCTCAGTGAAGCTGGTTTTCCACGTGCTTTTAGGTCCAGGTGGGGTCCTTAACCCATGTTCCCCTTCCCTTCTGAGCCCCTCTCCCGAAGAACTGACTGCCCAGGCTCCACCTGGGTCTGCACATCGGGGCCGTGGTGATGGGGGCGAGGGGTGCCTACCCTCCTGGATGAGGGACACGCACTTTAGCGGATGTTTACACTCGAATCCCGCAGCACCCCACCTTGCCCAGGACTAGGCTTTTGCCCTGTCACCTTGTCACTGGTTCTGTAGTGCCCTGGCTCTGGGCCCAGGTGCCCCCTTGGTCACCAAGCATTGTCCTGTTGGGAATGCTGATCTGGATCCCCAATGCTGGGGAGGGGCTGGTGGTATGGCAGGGCTGGGGTGGGCAGAGCCAGTCTTAGGGCCAGGGGGTGCTGGACAGATGGACCCACCTGGCCTAGACACTGCTGCTATTGTTGTCTGCTTATCCTGCCCCCCCCACAAAGACCCCTCCCGCTGGCCTGCCCACCTCCCCTCTGCCCGCAGGAGTGTGGGAACAGTTCACGCCTCGATCTGGGAGCTTTGCCTCTCCAAATACCTCGAGCTTGCCCTGCACTCCCTGGCCCAGGGGCTGAGATACCTGGAAGGACTGAGGAGAAGGGGCTCGGGGCTCCCCAAAGCAGAGAGAGGACCCCCTCACGTCTCTTCTGCTTTCTCTGCTCAGAGCCCCATACCCAGCTTTTTCTCCCAGCTTGGGACCCCCCGTTGGCTCACGCCGTTGGTGCTACACAAGCTAGAGTAGATATATTTAGAGAGAAAGAAAGATATTTTTCCGACAAAGCCCACAATTAGCTGTCCTTTAAGACCACAGTGCCCCCCTTCCCACCCTGCCCCCCCCAAAAAAAGAGAAGCACCCCATGGACCATCGCTTCTCACTGAAGCAGCGGGCCTGAGGCCCGTGTAAATAGACGGCGATTTCCTATTTTACTGGTCTTCAGATTTAGTACTTGTAAATACACACACACATTAAGGAGAGAGTAAACATTTTTGCTAAAGCTCATGGCTCTGGGTTTTCCTTGCAGGGAGGGTCTAAGCAGTGTTGGGTAACCTCTGGTAATTACCAGAGTGCTAGGGGCCTGTGGCATGGGTGCTGATGCCACCCCCAATCCTGCAGCAGCAAAACCCCAGAACTGTGTGGCTTCAGATCCACCGATGCTTCTGGGAGTTTGTGGTATTCACTGTACCAAGCTACAGAAAAGAGGTTCTGGCCCCACTGGTACCTGTTCATAGGAGTCCAGACTGAGCTGGGAAGTAGAGTGCCTGTGCCTGTGCCTGTAACACTGATGGTGTTTCCTGCCTCCCAGAGCGCACCATTGAATAATTCTATCACTAACATTGGCTCTCAGGAGTAGCAGAGTGGGGGACCCCTGACTCAGATAAACAGTTCTGGCTCAGAGGGTCTGAGTGTCTATGTAACAAGCTGTGAGGACCTGAGGTCTAAGGTGTGGGACCCCACTTTGAAAAGCAAAGGGCTGGGGCCCGGGAGATAGCATGGAAGTAAGGCGTTTGCCTTTCATGCAAAAGCTCATCAATTCAAATCCCGGTGGCCCATATGGTCCCCCGTGCCTGCCAGGAGCAATTTCTGAGCATGGAGCCAGGAGTAACCCCTGAGCACTGTCGGGTGAGACCCAAAAACCAAAAAAAAAAAAAAAAAAGCAAAGGGCTAGAATTAAAGTTGCAAACTTTCTTCCCCAGAGCCTACATGTGAAGGGACCCTGTTTGGAAAATGCCCAGTGTGGATGCACTGTTTCTTCCCCAGGAAATGCTAACAAGTACCTTTCCTGGTGGAGGAACCCAGACAACCTCTGCTCTGGCCAGGAGGACCCTGGGATCATTTTGGATGAAGGCAGGTCTGTGATGGCAAGTGTAGAACCAACCAAGGGTTCTCTGAATGCTTGGGGCTGCTCCAGGGACTCAGTTGGAAGGTGAAGGATTGTCCTTTGGGGAAGGGCTACTGTCCAGCAGAAAGGGGCTGGATAGTAAAGGGCACCAGTAGTAATGCCAGAAGCCTCACCAGGTAGTAGGTGACAGTGGGAAAAGGTAGATCCCAAGGCAGGTTGGGGAAAACCCTCCCTCCCTCCCTCCTGTTCCCCGTGTTGAAGGCGCAGACAGCCATCCATAAATCATAATCAATACCTCCTGCTCCACCACGGCGGGCTGTCCTGACAGCCGGGCTACAGGCGGCCCGCTCTGCGCCAGGCTCAATTATGGAGACGAAATCAGTGTAATCACCATGAAATTGCATCGGAAACAAATTTAGCAAAATGCGGTCCCGTTTGGGGTGTGACGTGGCCCGTTCTCACGGCTCAGTCCCCTCCAGCTTTCCGGCACAATCAGCCCTGCCTCAATTACCCTCCTTAGGCTGCCAGGGCTCCAGCCCCACCAGCCTGCAAACAGGCGAGCCGGCTCAGAGCCGCAATCAGTGCGAGGTGCGGTGATCAAGGGTAATTATACGGAATTCAGTGCGGGAGGGAGGCCGGCGCCTCCTGATTGCCATGCTCATCGAGGGCATTAAAACCATCAGCTATTAATACTGGGGCTTTGCTGGATGAGCCGAGCAGGGCATGTCGGCGGGTGTCTGTGGGTGGCAGAGGGGTGGGGCTGGCCTGTGATCCAGCACATTCCGAGGGCCCCTTTTGAGCACTAAACAGAAATCAAATTGTAGGCCAGGATAGCTGGTGCCCAGGTAACTGGGCTAGTGAAAGGTCCCAGGTAACTGGGCAGGTGGACAGAAAGAACAGTTTGGGGAGGTCCAAGGGAGTAGGGGTTGGGGGACAGGGAACAGGGATGGCAAGCAGGAAGGAGCTGGGGAAAGTTGGGGTGGTTGCCAGGATGACACCCAGTGGAGGAGGTCATTCTGGTTGCTTGGGATGAAGCCAAGGGGGGAGTCTGATTTGCATTTGGGGCATGAGGCATCAGAGAACTCCAGCCTACTTTAGAGGTTCCTAGAGTCTCTGCACCCCTTGGCAGCCTCAAAGGGCCCCTTCTGGGAGATGGGGTGCATCATGAGGTCTTTGGGTTGTTGGTAGAGGTGGTCACTCCTGAGCTGGGCAGCAGGTCTTGCAGAGAAAGTTCTAGAAAGCACCTTTCCAATTAGCCTACTGGAGCCAAAGGTTCAGCACAGAATAAAGTTTAATGGAGACGAATACAGACTTTTGAGGGTAATGGTTTCTGCAGCTCCACCCCAGTGTTACTAAATAGGAAGTCGTGTCAATAGAGGGTTCAGGACAACACCATGAGGTCAATTCCTGGTCCAGGGACTCGATTGACCCTATCAGAGTGAGGATTCAATCTCAGGCCAGCTCCCCAAGTCACTTGGGATCTGTTTGATAAATGGACTTTCCAGCTCTCCTTGCTATGCCTTGTTGAAAACTGTCTTCCCCAAACACCTAAGTGTATTTCCCTTGCTGGATGGCCCACAGTAATCAATGGCAGGTCACTTGAGCAGGCTTGAGTAGTGAATGGGCAGCAGTTGGCTCTTGGAATAAGAAAGGCCAAGGGCATATCTAGTTTCTGATAGGGTTAGATCCAGGGGTCTTGTGAGATCCTACTCCTTCTTTCTGTCCCTGGCAGGCCACCTATAACTCTAGGATTACCAGGTTGTTCATAGTGGGTTGCAAATGTTTGGGTTGAGGATTTCATTGGCTAAGTTCAGGGTAAATGTTTCTAGTGAAACCAATCTCTCTGCATCCTCTATTTTTGTTTTTGTTTTTGGGCCACACCCTGTGACGCTCAGGAGTTACTCCTGGCTATGTGCTCAGAAATCACTCCTGGCTTGGGGGACCATATAGGATGCTGGGGATCGAACCGAAGTCTGTCCTGGGTCAGCTGCATGCAAGGGAAATGCCCTACTGTTGCACTATCACTCTGGTCCCCCTCTGGGTTCTCTGAAAGATGAGGCGCTTTGATTGGCTGGTTACCAGTTATATGCTTTGTCCATTCCTTTCCTGTGGCACTTCAACGGCTTCCTATATTTCCTTAAGCTCAACCTCCAGCTGCCAGATCCACAGATCCATCCAGACTAAATTCTGGCAGCATTGCCACATCCTGAATGCCTCTTGTGTAGACGGAGCTGCCATAGTGGGCAGAGACAGGAGAAACCGAAAGTCAAGTGCACCTAAGGTGGGAGCCTAGGTGTGCTTCTTCCTTTGGAAAACTGAGCAGTGCTTCCTTAAAGGGCTAAACCTGCAGTCGCCCTGGGACCTAGCAACCCCACTGCGGTTCTCAGAGAAACCTGCACCCAGGCCCCTAGCAGCGCTGTTCACAGCAGTCCGAAAAGCAAACCCGTGAAATAGTTCCTTGAGGATGAATAAATGACTCCAGAGACATTCTCTGGTGTTAACAATGGGAGATTGTTCTCTCGTAAGGAAGGAAATTCTGACACATGCTACAACATGGTTGAAACTTGGAGACAATCCTGAGCGTGAAAAATCCAGTGTTTCCTGGGGGTAGGGCTCCGTGTGAGAAGCTGAGATGCTCTGGAGACTGAATGTGGCCACAACGGGTGCCAGTCCCTGTGCTGTGAGGGGCCTCAACTGCCACTGAACATGTTTAAAAAAAGGGTCGTTTGGATGGATTGTTCCAGACTGTTCTGGAATTGGATTGCACCTCCTTTTCCTTTGGGTTGGGTGATCTCCTTTGGGTCCTCAGCTACAATGGAGGCGTCTCCTCTCTGGAAACCGTCTTCATCCCAGAACCCCCAACCCCTACTTTTGCAGGTAGCTCTGTCTTCCCTAAGCCCCAGACTTGCGGCATTAACCTTCCTGAAAGGGAAGGCAGAATACCCCAGGTTTGCAGATTCTGAGCCCCAAATGGGGCACCCCTGCCCTAACAATCCCCCTTCTTAGATTCTTCAATTCTGCACTCAGGTGACACCAACCCCAGCCCAGCCTTTACAAACACCCCAATCTTCGTTGTTCATGAGGCTGTTTTGCTGTTTTCCTTTAAAGGATAAAAGACACTTTTCCATATATAACCACCATGTCATCAATACGCTAACAACATTAAGATTTGCATATTCAGAGTTCCTCAACTGTCTCAAAGTAGCGTCTTTGCAGATGGTTTGGATGAAACCCAGAGGAAACCCCTTCCCCGCCCCCCTCTTTTCTGTCTCCTTCCTCTGACTCTCCAGGCCCGAGAAGTAGGTTCTGTGTCCTGAAACAAGAGGATGGCCGGAGCGATGGTGCAAGCAGTGGGGCATTTGCCTTGCACATGCTAACCTAGGAAGGACTAGGGTTCAATCCCCTGGCGTCCCATATGGGCCCCCGAGCCAGGAGCGATTTCTGAGCACAGAGCCAGGAGTAAACCCTAAGCGTCACTGGATGTGGCCCAAACCCCTCCCCCCAAAATAAAAATAATAAAAGGGTGGCCTGACCCTGGACCCAGATCTTTTGGGCCTTAGGTTTCCTGCTTTTGTGGGGGTCCCTCATCACAACATCTCAAGCTCCAAGTGCTGTGATTCCTCACCCCAAATCTAAATTTTTTTTTAAAAATACATTCTTTTATCATATGAAACCTGGAAAACGTGATGGCGTGATCCTTAAGAGAGGCATCTAGAGAGACAATATAAGCATGGGAAAAGCCATCTGAGACAGGTGCTCCCATGAAGAACTCCTGGCCAATGCAGTTTCCCAGCATTAGCCCAGCGCGAGTTAGAAGGATGCACAGATTGGCAAGCAGACCTCTGCTCCACCTGTCTACCCTGCCCAGCTCCTCCCTACCTTTCATACTCTGCCACACCCTGCCCTACCTTGTGCTACCCTTCCCCTCTCCCTACTCCAGACAACACCTATGACTTCCCTTCCTCATAGACTACCCTGATGAGAAGCAGCATATTAGGATACAAAGAGAGAAGGACCCGGGTCTCCCCACAGCATGCCTCTGCCTCTTGTGCTGGGCTCTTGGCCAAAAGCCCACAGCCCCTCCAGCAGATGACCACACTTGCTGTTCCTGTCTCTTCTCCTCAATGAGTCCCTCCCTGGGTGGAGGAGCTCAGCCTTGCCTTACATCAGCGCTGTCTGGGGATCCCTGGCACCCCAAGGGGCCACCCACATGCTTTCAATGCCAGACATAAAGCAGTGGCAGGCCCTACCCCCTACTAGTCCTGTCCCACTGAGGCCCTGGGAACAGATCCCATTCGGCTGGCACCCGGGACACCTCATGGAAAGCCCCAGGGGCTGCGGGCTCCAGCTCGCCTGCCTTGGTCCATCAGAGCAGGGCTCTGGGCCCGACCCACCAGCAGGCAGGTGTGTGACATTCCTGCCATTCTTGGCATTTCCACTGGGCTTGAACACACAGACTTGAGAGAACAGAACAGGCTCTGGGCCAGGAGAGAACCAGACAGTGTTGGGAAGATTCCTAAGTTGTTCAAGACAAGTGCCCTGAAGCATTGGGTCTGCGACAGAGCAGGGTGGCTTGAGAACCAAGCTGTCTGCTTGGTGCTGAATGTTTGGGAGTGGAGCTGTACAGTGGAGAGCTGCATTCATAGGGCCCACCGGGGTACAGAGGACCTGTGTACCCCATTTAGAAGAGACAAAGGGATTCCTGCAGGAAATCCTTACTTCTGGAGCCAGGCCTCCTGCCAAGGGAAGCTCACACCTGTCCCTCAGGAAATGAGCCCTTTTCCAGAAAACAGAAGTTTGGAGGGAGGGAACAGGTGACTAAGGTGAAGTGGCCTCACAAGCTGAAGCAATGCTTCAGGCAAAGGGTCCCCCTTCTGCTATTCTAGAGGTGGTTTCTCCTTCCAGAGAGAGGGAGCACCTTGTCCCACAGAGGAGCATGGGGAGTGGGTTGGGTTGAATGCCACATGGGGGAAGGAAGTTCCTCACAACCTGCCCCACTGTGCCTGGCAACTTGGAACCCTGAGGTTTCCAGGGTGATGGGGGAATTGCCCTCCAGGGCCCTAGTAGAATGTAGTGACAGGAAGTTCTGTCGATTTGGCTGTAGCAGCCGATGCCATCTCTCGAAGAAGGAAGAGAAGGGGCCTGTGAGGAAGTTGACCCGTGACCTAGACTTCACATTTCCCCCAAAAAAGATGATGTGAACCACGAGATTGTTTAAATAGCACGAGTCTGAGATATTTTTAAAGTCCAGGATTTTTGTTTCAGCTTCCAAATAGGGCAGGAGCTAGGGAGCAAGAGATAGCAAATAAGACAGTGAAGAAATATCAGAACCTTTTTTGGAGCAAAGCAGAGACAGTACTTACTGAGGTGTAGTGTGGGGAAATAGGTGTGCTGGGGAGTACAGGTTGCTTTGGGGTACAGGTGTGGGGTACAGATATGTTATGGGGTGTGCTGGAGAGCAGGTATGGATTATAGGTGTGCTGTGGGGTGCAGAGGTGATATAGAGGGCAGTGGTGGAGTGCAGGGGTGCCAGCTTTGCCTGCAACCTTGATCAGAGCCCTATACTCCTCCTAGCCCAGCCAGTCACCCCAGTGAAATGACCTTGGGGCATGTACTGTGTGATCAGAGATATGTTGGGGTCTTTTTTCCTTGAAAGTGTTGAGAAGCAGAAATAAAACTTACCTTTACAAGGGACAAGTTACTGAATAAGCCAGACTAAGAGGAAAACCAGATCAGAGGATTGTAAACACAAGAAATAGTCAAGATAAAAGAAAGAAGAGGGCTTTGGGGGAGATGGAGAGATAGAAGCAATGAGTGAGCAGATTGAACTCCTGGATCCAGCTACACCTGAAGGTAACAATTACACTAGGTAGTTCATCACCTTTCCCCTCTTGCCCTTTGTTCCGATTATTCTGTCATGTGCAGCTTCCAGAGTTTGGACCTGAGCTGTTTTATGCCATAGCCAGTGGCCATGTGTGACCATGGGGGACTTTAAATGTCACCAGTCTGAATTGAGACCTATAGACATACAGTACCCTTAAGTATAAAGCAGCTCCGGAAATTGGTTTACTTTGATGGCATGTTGCTGTGATAATCTCTCAGATAGATAGGGCTAAATACACTATTAAATCTAGTTTGACCTGTTCCCTCTAAGTTTTTGAACTATGACACTAGGAAATGTAGAATTACATTTCCAGTCCATGTGTTGACTTGTGTTCTATTTTGATTGACTAGGGTAGGACCAGACCATTTATGTGTGTGTGTGTGTGTGTTAAAAAAACAAACCATGGGGTGTCTGTGTGTATACTGTATGTTTCATGCATCTGTGTGTGTGTACATATGACAGTTAGTGCTAATAGCTCTGCTTCTGCAGGGAGCGATCCGGAGCGCTTTGTTTATTTGCTGTGTGATGAATCTAGATGGGCAGATTAGGGTGAAATGTGGGAGTCAAGTGAGATGCTGTTTCTTTCTACTCAGACTTCGTTGGACTGGAATCCACCCACTGGACATGGACAAGTCAATGCTTTTCGGGATGTTCTTCTCAGTGTTGATCAGAGCCCTGTACCTCCTTTGGGTTTACCTGAGCCTAAGGAGAACCCCTATACCCCTCTTGCTTCTACCTCTCTTTGTTCCATTATCTCAAGTCTCACGAAACCCCTAAACTACCCTATTCCAGGTACAAGTGGTATTTATCATAAGTGGACCCACATGAGGTACCTCCATGTCAGGTTCCTCTCATGCTGCACAATGCTCAGCCTTCCTATTCGGGGCAGAGTAATAATCCTCAGGTGAGGTGATCTTGGGTTCTCACCCATTCATCGGGTAAGGGGCAAGGGTGTTGGTGCTTACCTCTCTGGTTGTTTGGAAGGGGACTTCGGGACCAGACATTGATAGGCCATATTGGAAGACCCAGAGTGAATGTCATAGTTGGAGACTCCTGTCCATATTTGTTTCTGTGGGGGAAGGAAGAAACCCCCCCACCCACAGGGACTCAGATCTTCCCCCCAGGGCTCCAAGGATGAGTATCTTCCCAGCTGTTTCCTAGACCCTTCCTGGCAGATGTCTTCTTCAGAGAAGCATCTGTTCCCCTTCCATGGCCCAGTTTGATATTGGGTTTTGATATTTAGCTGATTCATTTGGGAGCATTTTAGAAGCAGGCCCATTACCAAGAGGATTTGCAAAATCTGCCTTCCATTGTGTAGAAGTGCCTGTTTTCTCTCTTTTGTTGTTGTTGTTATTGTTGTTTTCCCCCCTTCCTTTTAGGGTCACTTCTTTCTTCTTTTTTTCTTCCTTCCTCTCTTCTTTCTACCTTCTCTTCCTTCCTTCCTTCCTTCCCTCTCTCCTTACTTCCCTTCCTATATTTTTCCTATTAAAATTTCACTCAATATATTTCTTTCCTTTTCTTCCCAATATATTTCTTTGAGAGCTCAAATACTTTGTGCATTTCTTCTGTCTCAAAGATGGGCTGTTTTTGTCAACTGAATATGCTCAAAAGTTTTTTTTTTTTTTTTTTTTGGTTTTTGGGTCACACCTGGCAGTGCTCAGGAGTTACTCCTGGCTCCATGCTCAGAAATTGCTCCTGGCAGGCACAGGGGACCATATGGGGCACCGGGATTTGAACGGATGACCTTTTGCATGAAAGGCAAACGCCTTACCTTCATGCTATCTCCTGGGCCCCTCAAAAGTTTTTTTTTAAGCATTAAAATGTACTTAAGAAACTATGAAAGTAGAAGATACCTATAAAATATCTTCCAAGCAAAATGCCCTGATGATGTCTGTTATGTTATTTTATTGTGCTAATACAAAATGTACTGAATGTTAGTTAGATCAGCATAACATTAGATACAATATAGTATTCTGGGGTGGGGAATATGTTTTTTTTTTTATGAACTTCTTCTTGAGTGAATTCTAGAAATAGAAACTTACAATGAAAACTATTTTGGGTGCAAAGGACAAGCTAATCCAAAAGTGTTTGGATTCTAGAAGAGGAATTCTAGAATAGGAATGTATAGTCAGTAGATTATCTGGCATTAAACTATTGGAATAGAAATAATGACCAAATGCCATTTTGCCATTATCATTACTATTAACCACAGTGCTAGAGAAGAGAAATATTTTAGGATTAACACTTTTTGGGCTCATGGCCAGGATGGGACCCAGGGGCAAAATATTGTGTTGTGGTGTTAGTTTTCGGGCCACATATGGCAATGTTCAAGGCTTACTTCTGGCTCTATCCTCAGGGATCACTCCTGCTAGGGGAATTGCTGATTTGTATGGTAATTCTCATTTTAGATTATTTCTTCAGGAGGCACCATAGTCTTCTTCAGTGGCTTCAATATTTTTCTTGACTGGCACAGCTGGGCTCAGTGTCCTCATATCAGCATCAGCAGTGATGTGTGTGTGTGTGTGTGTGTGAGCGTGGATATGTGCCCTTGAACATATATCTTTCTTCGTGTGTGTGTGTGTGTGTGTGTGTGTGTGTGTGTGTGTGTGTGTGTGTGTGTGTGTGTAGTTAATTTGCCTTTTTCTTTCTTTCTGGTTTTGTTTTTGTTTGTTATCTCCCAGCGGTGTTCAGGGGATACTCCTGGCTGTCTGCTCAGAAATAGCTCCTAGCAGGCACAGGGGACCATATGGGACACCGGGATTTGAACCAACCACCTTTGGTCCTGGATAGGCTGCTTGCAAGGCAAACACTGCCGTGCTATCTCTCCAGGCCCTCCTTTTTCTTTCTTTAAGAAAATTTTTTTATTTTTTGGTTTTTGGGTCACACCCAGAGGCGCTCAGGAGTTGCTTCCTGGTTCTGCACTCAGAAATTGCTACTGGCATGCACAAGGACTATATGGGATGCTGGGATTCGAACCACATCCGTCCTGAATCAGCTGTGTGCAAGGCTAATGTAATCGCTGTGTAATCTCTCTGACCCCTAAGAAATATTTTTTATTTGAATCACCACGAGATAACAAATTAAAAAGTTCATGATTTTCTGTTGCACCCATTCCTTCACTAGCGTCCACTTCTTTTACCAATGTCCCCAGTTTCCTTTCTGCACACACACACACACACACACACACACACACACACACACACACACACACACACACACACACACACACACACACACACA
>PVKC010005961.1:9744-32167 GCA_004027635.1 Crocidura indochinensis | reverse complement strand
GGCCCAATACAGAATAGCAGTATTAGTTTATGCACTTTAGTCTCCTTCCCAGACTCTCATCATGCTCTGAATTATAATGCAAATACAGTTAATGTCTAAAAGAAAAAGTGTGTCAGCAGATAACCATTATTGTGTACTTAAGAAGAATAATTTTTATAGGGGGTGAGCTGCAGTCATTGGTGATTAGGGGATGCTCTGAGTTCTGTGATCAGGGGGCACTCCCAGTGTTGCTTAGGGAATATATGAAGTTCAGTCACATTCAAAAAAGGACTTTAACTCTTTAACTCTTTCTCCAACTCAGAAAAAATATCTCTGGAGTGATGATTGTCATCTGGTTATGCAACCCTAAACTTGTGCCTTCCAACTTCGGGACAAGTGGTCAGAGTAGAACCTTGAGTTAGGAGCCTCAAAAATTCCCAGATCCAACATATCCATCCTACATAGCAAAAATGTGTAGGGCATACTGATTTTGAACAAAGGTAGAGAGGTACAAAGTCTTAAATCTTTTAGTGTTACTGGGAGAGAGTAATAGGTAATATCCTCTTTAGAGCTCCCTTCCATGATGATTAGTAAACGCTCTTATCACCAAATATTAACTTCATCATCGCCAATTAATAAAGGAACTATCATTTGTACTGGTAGAGAGAAAAATTGAGAAGAAGATATACATAAAGAAAGACAAGGATGCTATATAATGGTTTTAAAGTCCCATTTGTTACTAGAGTCTAGAAAAATGCACTTTATAAAGAAAATAGTAGGCAATGAAAGACAAAACAACCAAGCAATGGTATATTTATGTTTTCTGAGGAAAGAAGCTAAATGTGGAAATCCCAAGAGCAATGATGCTATAATGGCTGGGATTCATCTGGAGGCCTTTAAGAAAGGTCAGTCTTAGAATAGTCTTTGACTAATACCTGGTCATCCCAAGTTCCTGTTTAGGACTCTCTTGGGGCAGGTATTCAGAGCCTATCAAATGACATAGTACACTTTTGGCCACAAACTTGGCTTCTATGTTATAGTCAAATTTTAGGTACTTATAAAGATAATTACAGGAAACTTTACAGACTATATCTTGTCACCATATTCATGTTTGTCACACCTGGACACATAAGTTTTGGAATGCAATTTAAAACATTATTACTTGATATTTTATATATTTCCAAAGGACATTATAACATCATTTTTTGTTTAAGAGCCAGGCAATATGGAATGGTGCCAAGAGAAAAAATGCTCAGTGTCAATGTATACTCCCTAAACACTCAGTGAAAAGGTCAAAGTTAAGTGTCATAGGTCCCAAGAGTTGTCACATGACTTCTTAATGCATGTGGAGAACCATTTTTATCCCAAAGAAACACTGGCACCAGAACAAGAGGCCTTTACTATTGTGGCAATTATTGCTGTTTAAGGAGTACCCACTTTGGATGATTACTCCAATATCATCCAAAAATGGAGCTTTTGAGTTTGTTCCAGTTTTTGATAAATTGGTTGTTACTAAAGAAGGATGAAATCTCCAAGTAAGCATTCAGTGTCTTAACACATTATCTTTTCATCTAGAGCAGCTTGAACCAATGTCTAAAGTAAAGGGCTGGAGTCCAGGAATTTTGAGACTAGAACAGTCTAGCAGAAAAATTGTGACAGGGTGTGATCTAAACTTGAATCTTACTTTCCTATGAAACAGTTGTGAACCCACAACCACTTAACCTCTCTGAGTCTTAGTTTCTGTATATGTAATTGATGGATAGCAACACTTGTCATGCAAACTTATTTTGGATGATGCACTAAAGGACATGTGCTCTGTACAAGAGCATGTTAGAAATGTGAAATATATTGACTTTTCTCACTGATAGTTGATAATCTAGGGCAAGTTCATGTTCTGTTCAAGTCAGCTTCTTGAATCTGAGTAATATTTCATGGGAGTAATGAATCATAAAGTTGTATGTTTTTAAATATAAGGACATACTAGAAAAATACTAATTGATAGCACCATGCCACTCATAATTTATTTATAAATATATGATTCATTGTTATAACTGCTAGATGCATATTTATGTCTTTTTTCTAGTTTTTACTTTGGTTTGGGAGCTACATTCAGTAGTATTCAGGATTTACTATGATTCTATGTTCAAGGTTCATTGTATGGATTTTCAGTGGACTATAACTGGTGCCAGAAATAGGGGCTAAATGAGCTGTGCACATGGCAAAAGCCATAACCTCAGTATTATCTCTCTGTCCCGTATATAGTCCACTATGTTTTATATTTATGTGTTATATTTTTCAAAGACATTTTAATTATATATTGTTAATATTTCATATTCTTTTTCTCTTAATTTCAGTTCCAAAGGTATACTCTATTTCCCAATGTTTTTCTCTTATTCAGCAAAATTTTTCTTAAAGATATGCTATGAATGAACAACTTCTGTCTACTAAGTTCTTAGACAAGGATCATCTAAGGGCTATAGAAATGTCTCAAAGAAATAGAGGTCATGTTTTGTTCAAGAAACCTAGTCCAGTTCCTGCACTCCACTGAGCACCATTGGCAATGATCCCAAGCACCACACTTGGAGTAGCCCCCAAGAAAATTAGAGGAGAATTTATGATGAAGCCATCTAGATTGTATTCATTATGAATATATATGAGATAAGACCAAGTCACAAAAGGGCTTGTAAATATGTCTCAAATGAAATAAATGACTAACATTTTCTTATATTAGGAAGCATAATATTTCCTAATTACACTAGTTTGTTTATTGTCATTTTTATACATGTTAATTTTTTTTATTTTACTAAATTTTTAGACCACAACTGGAAGTTCTTGGGCTTATTCCTAATTATATGTTCAGAAGTCACTGCTGATGAACTTGTGGGACCATAGGAGGTACAGTGACCAAATCTAGGTCAGAGGTGTCCAAGGCAAACAAACTACCTGCTATATTATCACTCAGGCTCAATATATGTTAATTTATTTTAGAGACTACATTTTCTTTGCATTGAACCACCCAGAATCCTTTGAAATCCAGAATTATCAGAGAAATTACACACAAGTATTTGTTGACTACATATATGTAGAAAGGAAGAAGAAAGACAGGGAGGGAAGGATGAAAAGAAGGGAATGAGGGATGAAAACTGAGTGAAAGGAAGGAGAGAAGAAAGAAAAGGGAGGAAGGAAAGAAGGATAGAAAGAAGGAAGGAAGGTAATAAAGAAGAAGGAATGAAGGAAGAAAGGGGAAAGGAAGAGAGTATGAGGGAAGGATGAAGAGATGGACGGAAGAAAGAAGAAAGAAGAGAGGGAGAAAAGAAAATGGTAACAGAAGGGAAGGAAAATAAAGGAAAGAAGGGAAGAAAAAGAGGAATGGGGAAGTAAGGAAGAACAAATAAATTTGCAAGGATGTGAAAAAACTGAGACCTTTATAAATTGCTCGTACAAATGTTATATTATATAACCACTTTGGAAAACAATTAGAAATGTCTAAAAAATTTAAATATAGAATGATAATGTATTATTTACCATGGTCCTTCAATTACACTGCTAGTTATATACCCAAGAGAAATGAAAGACATTACATCTACACTAAAATTATAAATGTTCAAGCAGAGTTATTGTACTAAATACAAAGTTTGAAATAGCCTCAAATGCCTACCTACTAGAGAAAATGTAGTGTCTTGATATGAAAGAACATTAGCCATCAATTGAAAGAAATAAAAGAGAGATGGTACAGCAGGCAAGGCACTTGTTTTCTGACTTGGGTTTGATCCCTGATAGTTCATATGGTTGAACCTGAATCTGCTCATGCAAGGCAAGTGCTCTACCTACTGTCCAGCCCTTAGTCCCCTAGTACAACCAGGAGAAATTCCTAAGTGTTGAGTCATTATTACCCCCAGTATCACCAGATGGGGCCTCAAAGTCAATGAATAAATAAATGAAATTAAAAATAAAAGGAATAGGGAAGTGATAAATGTTACAATAGGAATAATCCTCAAATACTCTACTTAATGAAAAAATTGTATACTGGATGCTTTCATTTATCTGAAAGTCTAGAATATGCGATTCTATAATAATAGAGTATAGACCTAAGTATAAGACTTACAGGTTACAGGGGGATACTTTGACTGTTGATTCACAAAGGACTTTGAGAGGATGGTGAAATATTTTTACTTTAAATCATGGGGAAATTTATGCAACTCTAAATATATTAAAACAATTTATTTAGACAAATTTTATTTTATGTGACTTATGACTCTATAAAGTTGTTAAGAAGCCAAAACAGTAATGGCATTTGTTTTCAGAAGATAATATAAATTTTAAAACTCACTGCACTTCTGAGATGTTTTTCAAAATATTCTGGATATTTTAGCAAATGTATGTATGATTTTTGGAAACACGGTATATAAATTGAAATACTTATTTAATTTAAGTAAAATCTAATTGAGTAAATTCAAAATAAGTCAGGTTTGTCAAAGTGATATGATACCGCTGCAGAGTTATTTGACTTTCTCCATTTATCATGTTAAATATTTATAGCCTTTTCTGAATTACTCTCTAGGTATGTAAAATTGCAGTGCTATTATGCTGGGTAATGTTTAAATACTAAAGAATAATATCTAACATTTACACTGATATATTTGAGTATCTTATTTTTCTACTGCTCTTTACACTGATGAAAATAGATAAACCTTCACTAAACACAATTAGAAAATAATTTTAATTCACAACCTGGACATGCAAAAAGACAGTTCAGTTCTTTTACCACGTTTTTTTAGAACAGGCCTGGAAATATTTCTTTTCCTCTATCAATTGTGCAACATTTTGAGAAATCACAAAATAAAAACTTATTCAGCCACTTTTAGCTATAATTTTAAAAAATGTGTATATGTATTTTTCAACTAAAATACTTAGCATTTGGGTCATAAGCAGAAGTTTATAACCTTAAACCTATTGAGTACTTCTTTCCTTTTATAGCTTAGTACCTGTGTTTGGGCCTCCCAGTTCTGTCTACTCACAGTTATGGTCTCATTTGCCTCCAAGATCAGGGTCAGGGGTGAGGATCAGAGAACTAAGGGAGGAATTTGGAATTGTTCAGCCCAAAGGCAATGAGGGATTGAAACTTTGCTTACTAACCCATGTGTCCTGGTATGAGGCTTTGCCTATTGAGAAAAAGAGACTATTCAAAGGAGCAGATACTTAGCATTCTTCACAAATCTTTAGCCATGGAGCAAGGAAACTTTTGCTTCCCAAAAGCCACCCAGTGTTCTGGAGGTTTTGTTTTAGAATTAATTGAGAATTTTTGAACATAAAAAAAAAGATGGACTTCCTCCATCCTGTCATTCAGTTTGAGATATGATAAAATCTTGAAGATAGAAGAAAGAAGGCTTTATTTTATAGGCGAATAGTAGCCTTGAACATACAGTCACTGGATACTTTCCCAATGCATTATGTTCTTTCCACCTTTTCATTTCTTTGTCATTCTTCATTCTGCCTCCCTTACTCTTCAGTCTTCTCTATCTTTCCAATATTTTATTCCTAGTATATATGCTTAATTTTTAAAAAATCAAGAAAACACTAATATTTTTTTAAACTTCCATACCTCTCATCTAGTATTGTGTCCCACTGATACCTATTCGACTTCTCTGTCTACAGCCAGGTTTCTAAATAACATGCTGTGATTGCTGGACATTTTTCAATTTGGGGGATATTTTTGATTTAACAAATCTAGAACTTAGAAGTCTTACATCAATGATGAGATATATGCTTCCTTTACCCCATATGTTCATGATTGCTACACTATACATTTTAAAATCAGGATTTAGAATTCTTGTATTTTTTAACATTTAATTTGGATTTATATCATGACTTTTAGTACATGGTAACATTTCTTAACCTATATAATTTTTATTTCTCTGAATTTAATGATAATTTATTTTTCTGTATATATCATGAGTGAGCCCATAATTTTACTGGCTGAACACTAAATCACAGTAAATGTTACTGAATCCTTTGAGTATTTACCTCTTGAAAATCGATTTCTTGGGAAACAAGGGTTTGTGTTAAGGTGGGACAAGGTCATGCCAACAACATAGCTTTATTCACCTGAGAAGTTGATGGATTTGTTTCTTCAAATCATAGTCTTATAATATTGAAACTAGGAATAATATAGAGCTAGTTCAAAAAATAGTTAGAATGAAAACTGGGTAGTAAGTCAGTGGCTCCTGTAGAATTTTGAGAAAGTATCATTAAATATCCTCTACCTTCCTTGAGATATACCTAATAGTCTTCAGCAATCTTTTTATTGGTCCTGGTAGTTGTTCTATTTCCTCCATCTATAACTAGACCTGGTTTAATGTTAAATATACAATGCAAGAAGACCTTTCTTAGATTTAGAGAAAGAGCAAAGGTCAATGAGGGTGAAATTTTAAGAATTATCCTTGTGAAAGCATAGATGTAAGCAAGATGGAAGTTCCAATGTTTGCCTTCTTACATAAAAAAACAGTTGAATATACTGGTTTATGATATTGTTGGCAAAACCTATCATAGAAACCTCTGTTATCTTATTCCTATCCATCTGTTATTTTCACCAGTGATTTTCTTAGACTTGGTTTAATTTTCATGTTGATAATTTCCTTTGCTTATCTCTACATTGAACTTCATTGCCTATATAATTTGTCTTCCCTGATTTGTGTCTTGATTTGAAATGAAATTACCAGTATCCTATCAGAAGTGTGAAAATGCTTGGGGTGGTGTGTGTGTATGTGTGTGTGTGTGTGCATGTATGAGTTTGCATATATGCTGAGGAAGAAAAGTCAATTATTTTAATGGTGTGGAGTATCTGTTATGTATTTTATTTTAACATATGAGTAATAGTTTCAGTTGATATAAAATTTTATATAGAAAAATGTTTTTAATCCTTAACAATATGTAGGTTGTTTCCCATTGAGTTTTAGCCTCCAGAATGTTAGTGGGAGGTCTGAAGTCATTTCCATGTTGACCTTTTTTAAATTTTCATATACTTCCTTTGTCTCAGATTTTTCTGGTAGGGCTCCCTTTCATCCATTGCTATGAATATAAATGAGTCAATAAAATCTATGGTTTAAATACTCATCATCAAGTTTGCTGTATGCAAGAGTTACTAAGATCCAGTGTTAAGAAACCAAGCAATGAAAGATTTTGACTACACTGGCCCCATCAGCACAAAACTGGCCATCTCAAGAGGAGAGGAGAAGCCAATCGATGGTTCTGCCTCATTTGTGACCCTTCTCAATTCCTCCAGGACACCAATTTGACTCCACCAGTTGTGCCTGATTTGGGGTTGATATCACCAAGGGTTTTGGGCACCCTCCCCTTGAATCTTTCTTCTTCAAGAAAGCCTGGCAGCTGTAACCACACCACAAACACAGTCACTATGTTTGAACTGAGCCAGCTCTCCATAGATTCACTTTTTTTTTCGAATGAGATGTAAACCAGCTGTCTAAGATTATGGCTACACAGGCCCCTGCAATGAAAGATGGTCATCTCAGGAGCTGTTGGACCAAGTCCCCACTCTGCTGAAGCCACATTTGCTGTCTCCATCTTCCTCAAATCAACACTTTGTTCAAGGTCCTTCCTCAACACTGACCCTCTACAATTCCCTTCAGGGACACTGATCTGACCGCACTTCAGGTACACTGGTTTTGGAGATTATATATCATCACAGTTTTGGGGAGTGAGTGCAAACACCCTCCCCACTCCTTCCAGAAAACTTACCAGCTGGGCACATGCCCTTAAAAGTCATAGTATGAGGAATTGTGCTTTGAGTTTCTGGAAAACTTCATTTCTTTGATGTTGTCATCCCTAAAGGAACACCCCAAGTTAGAATGGATGCTTAATAAACCTTACTGCTTCCTAAACCTTCTGCTATTGTATTAATGATTTCATTAGACATACTATGATTTTTTTCTTTTTTTCTTCTCTTTATTTTATTTTTATTGTTTCTATATTTTTCAATATTTTGCTTTTACTTATCTGGAAATAAATGCATTATGAACAACTAAGTCAACTATGTGATACATTTTCTTTAAATTAATAATTAATATAAAATTTTTCTATTATTTCTAACCTTTTTTCTACTTTTCTCAATTTACAGAATTCTTATTATTTTCCCCTAAACATTCCCTCTTCTATTATTTTCAGTTTCGTTTTCTTACTCATTTCTCCATTCAAAAGAAGTATTCAGTGATCTTGTTTAAAAACACAAGTTTAGGGCTGAATCTATAGTACTACAGATAGGGTAATTGTTTTCCATGTGACTGACCCAAGTTGGGTTCCTGATACTGTATGTAATCCCCTTAACCCACCAGGAATGATCCCTGAGAGCAAAGCCAGGTACGTACTGAGCACTGAGAGGTGTGGCAACAAAACAAAACGAAATAAAATCAAAGAAAAATAAACCCACAATTTGATTTCAGTGATAGTACAGTGGGTAAGGCACTTGCTTGGGGCTGAACCTAGTGTTATCCCTAGCGCTGTGCGGGGCATATCCAGAGTGATCTCTAAGCATGGAGTCCAGATTAAACTCTGAGCATCGTATTAGTGACCCACCTCCTTAAAAATTATAGAAGTAAAACCAGGGGATCAGAAAAATATTACAATAGGTAGCACCCTTGCCTTGCTGAACCAGTTCAAATCCCAACCCTGTAGGGAGTGATCCCTGAGTACAGAACCAGGGATTAGTCCTCAACATTATAGGATATAGCTCTTCACCAAAAATGTTAACAACAATAAAAACTATATTTTCTTCTTCAAACTGTCTTATACTAATTAAAATTTTCAAGCATGTTTTTTATTTTTTAATTTTCTGCTTAAAAATAAACTTTTACAGTCTACATTTACTAGCAATCAGTGCCTTTAAGAGTGAGACTCTAAAAAGTGACTGTATCATATGGCTATCAGGATCATTGATGGCATATAATTTATTGCAAAATAGGGAATTTTGTTAATATTTGGGACAAATAGACCAGAAATTAGAAACCACAGGAAAAGGGAGAGGGTTGCCCAGGCTCTCACCATTTAGAAAAGAAAAGATCAAATCACTTGCCACTTCTGTTTTCCAGTGCTGTTCATTCCTCGATTAATCATCAGCATGTCTGGGCCTACCTGTCTAGTTCTTAACTTTGCTAGAAGTCTTGAAAATAACATTTTTATTTCTTCAAGAGTCAGAATGATAAGCTGTGTGAAGTAAGTGAGAGATGACATCTGAGTTTATAACCATTGTTTACATTATTTCAAAGCCTCATCTGGGTTCGGCTGTCCTTGCCCCTCTCACTTTAGAGCTGTTTGATGTCTTCAACTCCTACATCCTTTGAAGGGCTTTTATTCTTCATGGTTTCTCTATATCAAACATAAAATTTCCAGAAAGTTCAAGTCTTTGTGAGCTTAAATCTATGACTCATTACTTGGTTCTTGTCATTAGGCTGAGTCAAGGATGGGGATTAGTAGAGATGAAGGGCCCAGGGAGTAATTCAGTAAAATAAAATCAGGTTATGGTTGTATCAGGAACCCTACAGAGAAAATGCTAAGTGTTCAAGTGATTGTGTGGACTTGATCAGGAGAGCTTTTCAGAAACTTAGCAAAGACAGTGCTATTCAGAGTCACTAACCCCTGGTCTCAACATTGGTGAATATGCAGTGTAGACATTTGGGAAAATAAAGGGTAAGAATAGAGTCCACGCCAGGTGTTTTGTGGATGTCATAAATTCAAACTCTATTTTCAGACCCCTGAAAAACAGGCTTGTGTCTCTGAGCCTTGGGTTTATAAACTATAAAGTACAATTATTAACCTTAACTTTCTTTCTAGGAATGTGTGATGTAGTTAAATTTGATAACGTATATAGCACATTTTAATGATTTAAGATATTTAATAACAACGCATATAAGAAAAGGCAGGAAGAATATTAGCCCAACCTTGCTTCATTTCACATACTTTTATAGGCTCTCAACAAGCAAGAAGAGAAATATCTCTAGAAATAATATGGTACTACTTTTCTGAATTTTGTGATCAGTTTCTATTTGGCAATAGAACCTTCAAAGCACTATTTTCTTGGTGCTTTCAGTCAGCATAATTAGTCACAGAGCACTTCAATTGTAGAGAAATACACTTTTAAGTCTCTTCCAATAACACACCAGGTAGACAAATCATTACTGATTAACCAAGAGCTATGGTTTGTTTGGTCCAGTAGCAACTCTGCTCCAGGCACGTCGGCACAGTCTTCCAGGACTCTTGATTGGTCATCCAGGAACCAAATGGCTGGTAATTTCTAATTTATAAACACTGCTTGACGTAGGCAGTCGGGCACTCTGCCACATTGCTATGGCCTGAAATGGCCTAACCACTTTTCAGTACACTAAAAGCAATTTCAAGTGGCTTAATAACTCTTTACCCACCTCTCTGCTAGGGTCCACAGGCTCCATTGGATGGAGGCACCTTAGAGAGGCCTCAGGACAAGGGGTTCAGGTTACAGCTTCATGGGGTTTCCAGCTGAACAATGAATGTATTGTGAACGTCCCATCTGTCAAAGTAATCAAAGTGTAAAGAGGGAAATAATACAATTAAACCTTTAAGACACATACATTTATCTTTGGTTTTTCAAAGCTGATCTCCATTTGGCAAGGTTTTCTTTGGCAAAGAAGTTAGAAATTGGCATGTTATAACACAAATTGAGATTCTGCCTAAAATAAGTTTCTGGGGACAGAGATGAAAATAAAGAGAAGCAATTAGTACTACTGAGGTAAAAATAGAATCTTGTTTATAAGATGTGTTCCATAAGAAAGATAACTAGTTAGTTCTTAAATTAGACACAGTCTCTTATTATTAAAAGTTTTAGAACATTTTATTTCTGGTAAAGGTCTGGGAGGGCTTTATAAGGGCAAAAAAGAAGATCTGAGATAATTTAATTGTAAAGTCATAGGGCTTTCTCCTGTTGCTGTGAAGTCCTGGTAGATCACCCATGGAATCCAGACTCTTTTCATGACTCATGCGGGAACTGAACTCTTACTTTCAGTCTCCTTGGCAATTGTTTCTTAAGTCTCTGCTCTTGGTAAAATGCTCCTCTCTGTATCACATGTTCTCTCTGATCATCTCAGTCATTTCCTACTGTCTATCTCAATGCAGACAGAAGTTTGAGATGGCCATTGGCCCTCCTGACCTGAGCCCTGTTTGCCTTATACCATGGACCATTTTGGACCTTTCCTGCATCTTTTCCTGTGACTGTTTGATACTAGATATGATATTGTCACATCTGATTTTCAGTGAAATGAGATAGGTACAAGTTATCACCCTTCCTGTAGGTAAACTTTGATTTGTCTTTTCCATTTCCTTCATTCCCTTTAAACAAATAATAAAAGAATATGCTATCGAGGAGCTAAAAGTTCTTTGTCCATCTCTGGAAAGTGAATTATTGCATATTCGGGGCAACTGCAACCTTGTCTGATCTAGGAAGGACATAGAATGAAAGGCAGACTCCAGACACCCCTTAACAACTCTGAATGCCATTAGACTGATGTCCTTCCTCTAGGAAGGTGCCCTCATTCAAAAGCTCATCACTTGTCTAGACAAGATTTTCATCTGTGTAATGAATCTAGTTTAATGAAATCCAAGCAACAGATGCACTTCAATATCAGTCCTAAAAATGTGAATTTAGGAATCCAAATGGTGTTTCTGGGTAATGCTTTTGTCTAAGCAACATGATGGCATAATACAAATTCAGTATTGGTGGAATCTTTCTGAAGGTTTGTTGGGTTCACTACTAACTACTATCCTATCTCTGTAATAAAAAAAACTCATAAAAGGTAATGGTTTCTATGTAGCCCATTTGATCTTTACGATGCTGAAATTTAAAAAATGGCTAATATTTATGTTTGTTGCATGATTTCTGAATGTATTAGATGTAGGAGTTAATTCACTGAGGTGATGATTTGAGAAATTAACACTAGCCAATAAGCTAAAACAAAACACATTTGGCATACTATTTAAACCCAGAAGAGTTAAAATATCTTGTGCATGATACACCTTCAGTAACAGTATTCCACAAACTATAGTGCCTAAATGTAAAAAAATGAGGGGAAAGTGAATTAGAGACATAAAAGAGAAAGAGAGAGGGAGAGAGAAAGGAGAGAAAAAAGTATCATCATAGAGTCAGCCTTGGGTGATGAAAAGAATGGGAGACTAATTGGGAAACTAGTGGTAGAAATGAATACTGACGAAAAGATGGGTGTTGGAATATTTTGTGATTGAAACTCAATTATCAAAAATATTTCACTCCCTGTTTCATATTAATTTAAAATAACATAAAGTATTTAGGATAACTTGAAACTCAGGTATTAAGGATTCAGGCCAATGCACCAAATATTTTACTTCTTCAAGTAAATTTAGCGGTAGTTGTCAGGGGTGAAAGTGCTAATCTATCAATGCAAATATCTAGAAAAATTCAGTTACTCAAATTCTAGAACTTTTGGCTTCTATAGCTTCAAGTAATGAATGAAATGGCCTAGGGAAGGCAACTGATATGATCATTGTAGTTTTTCCCCAGTGAGTCACTCTGACTCCAGTTAATGCACATCAAAGCCTTTTCAGATATTGCCTTAGGATTTCTTACTTTTCTTCTGGTCCTATAGTTTTCTGGCAATTCCAATTCTCAAAACTTAGCCTTAACTTTTTTCCCATTTGAGCAATCTATTGGAACTTACTTAATATTTTTAGAATCTCAATACCCTGATTAACCTTATTTCAGCAGTGATATATCTCTAGATCTTTTAGCTTCAAAAGCATCAAATCTCATCCCCACCCTGCTATAATAACATGGTTAAATTTCTTTTTAGGGATTTTTCTTGCCAAAAGATGGTGATTGCATATTAGCTGCACAAGCAAATGTTGTAATATAAAATATTTTGCTTAATTCTTTTTGGCACACCCAGTGACACTCAGGGGTTACTCCTGGCTACGCTCTCAGAAATCGCTCCTGGCTTGGGGGACCATATGAAATGCCCGGTGAGCAAACAGTGCTCTGTCCTAGGTCAGCCATGTGCAAGGCAAATGCCCCACCGCTGAGTCACCACTCTGACCCCTATTTTGGTTAAATTATGAACCACCAGCCTTATCAATATTCTCTACCTACTTATAGCTTATAGTTCTATTATTAGTATTTTATTATTATTAATATTAATTAGTCATTAATATAACCTACTTTTATTTTTGAGAACTTTATTAAGCTACACTATGATAGTCTCGACAACTATTTTGCTCTAACTTTAGTGATCATTTGATAAAAATAAATATAGTCATAGAAAAATATTAGATATCATTTTAATTTTAACCTTCATTTTGTTTTTCATTCCTTTTTTTTTTTTTTGTTTTTGGGCCACACCAGCGGTGCTCAGGGGTTACTCCTGGCTGTCTGCTCAGAAATAGCACGGGGGACCATATGGGACACCGGGATTCGAACCAACCACCTTTGGTCCTGGATCAGCTGCTTGCAAGGCAAATGTCACTGTGCTATCTCTCCAGGTCCCTGTTTTTCATTCTTAATTACATCCTAAAACTGAAATGTCTTTATGATTTCTTGATGCCTTGGCTCTCACCATTATTCTCTATCTTTTGTTAATTGAGACATTTTTATTTTTACCCATTATATCATAGTAATATCTACATACTCCTAAAAATCTTTGGGTAAGTCAGAGTACAATGTGTAGGGCATTTGCACTGCATACTGTCCACCTTGATTCAATCTCTGAAAAAATATATGGTCCCCAAACTGACCCGGAGTAATTTCTGAGTGCAGAACCAGGATTAACCACTGAAAACCAAAACAAAGTAAAAAAAAAAAAAACAAAATCTTTGGAGTTAACAGTGAAGACTCAGTGTTTGGCCTAGACTACAGATTTTTGACAGAAAAAGTAAGATTACAAAAGAATATATCACAAGAAATATCTGGATACATGGGAAAATCTAGCAATGAAACATCTACTTCTACCCCAGAAACTCAAGTCAATGAGTATATTTGAGTTGAAAACAATAACTCACAGGTAAATATTTTTCATCTGGAGATAGACCAGAGAAATAGTGTCTTTCTAGATCTAATATAATAATTTTATAATATGTAATATATTATATAGGGGCCAGAGCAGTGGCACAGCGGTAAAACATTAGCCTCGCATGCAGCTGAACTAGGACAGACCATGGTTTGATCCCCTGGAGTCCCATATGGTCCCACAAGCCCAGAGCAATTTCTGAACATATAGCCAGGAGTAGCCTTTGAGTGTCCCTGGGTGTGGTTGAAACACAAAACAAAATAAAAAACACAAATATTTTTATATATTTATATATAAATTTATATATTTATAAATATTAAATATATTTATTACTTACATAAATATATTTATATTATTACTTGATATCATTATTAAAATTATTATTTAAATTTAACTAGCCATTAAACAAAATTTTGCTGGAAATACAAAAGAATGAGAGTAAACATATTCAAGAGACATGAGACAAACCTCTTACAAGGGACATTTTAAGGGGGATAGAAATATTTTTAACAGAATAAGGAAAGACTGTGCCTTATTAGAATATTTTTGCTCCCACTTCCTCACTTTAATCCTGGATTTTGAATAGGCTTTGATTTATGTTCTTGTAGTTGGAAACAAAAGGAGGTGAGTATTAAATGGTTCCCAGATATAAGCTTGGGACGATAAAGCTGAGAGGAATGATGAAGGCAATTCCTTTGGTTACAGAAAGGAAGGTGAGACAGAAGAGTGTTGAACAGAGACTGTATCTTCAACAGACTCAATTACCATAGTGAGTATGGAATTGACTTTGAGTTATTTTGAAATTTTTCACTCAAGATAATCAACCAAACTTATCTAAAGAGAATCCATGGTTGAGGAGGTAGTGGGAAGATAACAAGAGTTTGAAGCATTCAAGTGTTCATTAATGCTCAATGAATACCCACCAGCAATGAAGAAGCCTTGTATGTTTGACAATAAATAAACTATATCCTGAAATAAATAAATGGAAATATAATTGGAGCATTATATAAGAATCAACCTTTGAAGGGCTTTTAATACCAACTTAAATCTCCATTAGGAACAAGTAAATATAATTTAGAATACATAAACATTGGTATGAGAAAGTTCATGCTGTTAAATAACTGAAGATTTATGCTGTTATGGGCTTACTTATTTATATTAAACATCAAATTTTTCCAAATTTAAATAAAATAAAATTTTATTGAGCTCACTTTTTATATCCTTCATCCCTCACCTCAGTTTTCTGTCCTTCAGATTTTAAGTTTGTGTGTTTTTACGCATAAAGTCACCTTTAATTTCACCATCATTGCCTTTATTGGTGTTATTTTGCCTTCTGAAATCTTACTGACTTCCTGCAACTATTTTCAATTTTGTCAGAGATTTCTTGCTTTGTTTCTTATCCTCCAAACCCGAACTTCCCTTCTGTTGTTTTCCTCGCTTTGTTGGAACTATATCTCATAATATCATCATGTCATTTTTTTCCCTAAGCCTTTGGAAAGCAAACTCAAAACAAATTTTCTATGATGCCTATAAGACTTGTGAAGAATTATAAATATTACCCCAACGGAAAAATTTCCAAATCAAAGCTATAGAAAATCATGTACACTCACAAAGCTTCTGACCTTGACTTACTTCACTCTCAACTTCTTTTTATCCTTAACTCACCCTTGGTTTTTCCTTGAAATAGGGCTATAATTGGAAGGATTTCTACAGAATACACTTGCAAATGTTTCACTATTTAATAATATAAATGACAATGATAATAAGTTAGATGCCACTTTTTAACAATATTCTGTTCTACCTCTTTAGGTTTTTCCTTATAGCATTGTTGATTTTTAATGCCTAATCATGTATAAAATGAACAACTTATAAATTTTTAAACTTTTAAGTTTCAGTACATATTACTGTAGACTCTTACAAGTCTCTTGAGCCTACTTTGCCTTTTTTTTTCTTTAATTTGTTTGCTTGATCTTAAAATTGTGGATTATTCATGTGGGACATATAAAAGAAAAGTGACTGGTATCTGGAATAATCCTTGATTCATCAAAATTTATCAGAAAAGAAAAATTTCTTGGCAAAGAGCCACAGTAATTTGCCTCATTTCTAAGTCTTTTTGAAACACTAAAATAACTCATATTTGAAAATAAAACTTATTCAGTACTGTTTGTTCCCTTTGTTTTACATAATAGTGCTCTTTAAGTGTATTTAAAAAATAAGTATTTTGTTTTATTTTCTCCTTTATGTCTAACAGCTCAGAACAAATATGTACATATATGCAAGTACCTATGTGTGAATTAAGAATTTCTATAGAAAAAAAGGGGGGGAGGGAAAAAAGGAATTTCTATAAGCTTATTTGACTTTTCTGTGTGTAAATTAAAAATTAATAATAATTTTCTTGCTTCCATGTTAAAGAGCTCACATAAAAATGCAAAACCAAGAAATTGCACCTGATAGTTGAAAGTTGCTATTCTTGACAGCAATTCATCTTTTTTCGTACCCCATATTGGCTTTTTTCCCAGCCCATCCATTCCTTAATGTAAGTGTTATAAATTGCTCTAAAGTGCCATAAAGCATAATAAACATAAATCAATATTTCTTGGTTAAAAATTCAGAAGTGCTGATCTAACCCAGATTGGTAATAGATGTCCTAACCAATCAAGTCCCTTGGTTATTTTATCTTATCAGAAGTCAAAATCCATTTCTGGGCTGAAAAACATCTTTCCTTTTATTCTCTTTAGTCACCTGGGCACTTGCAGTGACACACCAGAAAAATTACAGAGAAGGTATCATCCAGCAGTCTTAGAAAAGCCTCATTCTTTTTCCTTTTGGCCTCTGATCCTGGCAACTTTGGAAGAGTAGAGTGACAATCTCATACAAAGTTAGACCACAGGCCAGCAATATGTCAAGCTTGTCTGAGACAAATTTCAGTTTATCATGGGAAAAAATGTTCACTTTCTTCTAAGATTCAATGAATTAAGCAAAAGCCCACTTCTTTCCTTATGGCTTGCAAATGTGACGTCTGATCTAAATGGAACACCTGCAGGCAGCTTAATGACAAAACCAAGCAATTTGAATTTCTGCTATCTTTGGAATTTTTTAATATGATCATCTGCTGTACCCTCAGATTAAAATAAAAAATAAAAACCTCATCTCTCCTGGAAATGACAGCTTGCCCCTACAGCCAACTGATGCTATTTATGTGGCATTGTTTTTATTTATTCTCATCTCAAAAGGGATGATTGAATGGTTTTGTGGTTTCTCTAGGAAGAAGCTGTATAGTATGAAATCTGCAAGCTCAGGTTATCATCTTGTTTGAAATTTTCACAGGCAGCTCTTTGGAAATTGCATGAAAAGGTTGGGAGGACATTAAACAGAGTGGTTTTATCAGGCTTATTGATTCACCACCTACTTTTCATGCTAATTGTAATCCAGTACACATAGAGAGCAGACTTATTTTTCTCCACTAAATCTCATCTCTTTGTAGCCCAAAGCAGTATCCTTGTATTACCCACTAATCAAGGTATCTGTCAGAAGATTTAATTACACTTTTTCCCCCCTTGGTCTCTGTTTGTTTTTGTATCATGCCCCAAGGTGCTCATGACTTACTCCTGACTCAGTACTCAAGGATCTCTTCTTATAGGGCTTTGGGGACCATATGTGGTGCCAGTGATCATACCTAGTTGGCTGAGGACAACTTAGACCCTATGCTGTTTCTCGGCCCATGATAGCAGCTTTTTACCTCAGAAGAGAAAACTAGCAGATTATGTGTTCTCGTAATGTAAATAAATAAAATTATATAGATTCCAGTTATCTAATTATTTTCCTCATTATTTTCGTATTAGTCTTTCCTTCTTTTGGATTTTACAAACTTTTGGATTAATAGTGGTAGAAATATGAATGACTTCTATGTATATGTAAAGATCCTATCTCTATTCAGACCAAGGCTCTATATAAATTAAAATATTTTCTGAGACCATTTTATTAATGAAATGGTAAAACTAAAGTTTAACACATATTGAATGAATCATTAGGCACAGAGAAATTCTCATAGTATAGTGGGTAGATATAATTCTGGTGAAGGGAAAGTAGCAATAGCTATCAAGCTACCATGTAATTAGACTTTAATATCAGCAAATTGAATCTTGAAAGTTGGTGTTACAGCAAAAAGCCCACATAGGGTGACTTAAGAAGCTTAAGATCTCTATCAAAAATTCAAAAATTCAAAAATTGTCAGTGATGATATAATGCAAGACTTAAGGCAGATCTTTGCATATGACATTTACAGATCTGATGACCTGCATTGCACATGTTTCCTTGAACACTGCTAGGTGCATATATCAAGGAAATAATACAGAGTATCACCTGGTTTGGCACAAATGTAAAACATAAGTTCCATTTCCAAAGACATGGTTAAATTAACTATTATATATTCACATGACAGAACATTATGCAGCAGAACAAATAATGAGACAATTCTTTATATACTAGTATGGGAATATTCTCCATATAACTAAATAGCTCTGTTTATGTTATTAAGCTAAACAAATATATTGATGATACATATGCGATGTATATATCGTATATGTGAGTATATATCTTAATATATAAATATTAGGAACAAGAACTATTAATTCTTGTTTGTTATTTAGATAATGATTTTTAAAATATACTCAAGGAGCTAATAATGTAAAATGACAGCCTTTACCTTGAGTACTAACTGGCATTTTTATGTGAACAAACTATAATTTAGAATTCAAGTCAACTCTATGTACTCACAAGGTGCTTTTATTGTGGGGCAGTGAGTTCACATTACAACAATAAATGAAAATAACTCAATAATAAAATGTGAAAGGCGGTCACTACTTAATTTGGAGGTTCTGGAAACTAGCCAGCTGGAAAGTGAGAATTTTTTGTAACAAACTGGGAAATCAAAGGAAGGCTAGTGCCTCTTGTCCTAAGTAAGAGATTTGTTACTCACCTATGTCACTGTAGTGCTTACACAGTACTCACTAGAGCTCAATGTTTGGCTGTTGTGCTCATAGTTTTTTGATGGAATGCTTGGTGGTTATACATTTAGTTTCTTACTAAGTGATTGCATGACTGTGGAGCCAGATTTCCAGACTACCAAATCATTAGTTCTGTGTTGCTAACAGCATTGAAATATCTATTTGGTGATTGAAAGTATCACTGAGTATTTGACTATGCTCTCAAACTTGCAAGGCAGCATCATTTTTTTTTTTTTGGTTCACACCCAGCAGTGCTCAAGGGTTATTCCTGGCTCCATGCTCAGAAATTGCTCCTGGCAGGCACGGGGGACCATATGGGGCTTCGAACCGATGACCTTTTGTATGAAAGGCAAACGCCTTACCTCCATACTATCTCCCGGGCCCCAACAAGGCAGCATCTTTTATACGTATTCTATCCCATCCCTGTCACATTTAAAATTTTAAATTTAACCTGATGTGAAAGCCCTTTTTCAAAAGAATATATTTTTAAGTGGGGTATTTTTTATTTAAACAACTTGATTACATACATGATTGTATTTGGTTTCAGTCATGTAAAGAACACCACCCATCACCAGTGCAACATTCCCATCACCAATGTCCCAAATCTACCTCCTCCCCACACAACCCCTGCCTGTACTCTAGACAGGCTTTCTATTTCCCTTGTACATTCTCATTATTAGGATAGTTATTTTTCTAATTAAACTCATCCCTATTTGTGGTGAGCTTCATGAGGTGAGCTGTAACTTTCAGCTCTTTTCTTTTTAGTGTCTGAAAATTATTGCACGAATGTCTATTATTTTTCTTAAAATCCATAGATGAGTGAGACCAATCTGCATCTTTCTCTCTGTGGCTTATTTCACTCAGCATAATAGATTCTATGTACATCCATGTATAGGAAAATTTTATGACTTCATCTCTCCTGACAACTGCATAATATTCCATTGTGTATATGTACCACAGTTTCTTTAGTCATTCATCTGTTGAAGGGTATATTGGCAGTCTCCAGAGTCTTGCTATGGTAAATAGTGCTGCAATGAATATAGATGTAAGGAAGGGATTTTTGTATTGTATTTTGTGTTCCTAGGGTATATTCCTAGGAGCTGTATAGCTGGATCATATGGGAGCTCGATTTTCAGTTTTTGGAGTAATCTCCATATTGCTTTCTATAAAGGTTGAACTGGGTGGCATTCCCACCAGCAGTGGATAAGAGTTCCTTTCTCTCCACATCCCAGCAAACACTGCTTGTTCTCATTCTTTGTGATGAGTGCCAATCTCTGGGGTGTGAGGTGGTACCTCATAGTTGTTTTGATTTGCATCTCCCTGATGATTAGTGATGTGGAGCATTTTTTCATGTGTCCCTTGGCCATTTGTATTACTTCTTTGTCAAGTGTCTGTCCATTTCTCCTCCCCATTTTTTGATGGGATTAGATGTGTTTTTCTTGTAAAGTTCTGTCAGTGCCTTGTATATTTTGGAGATTAGCCCCTTATCTGATGGGTATTGGGTGAATAGTTTCTCCCATTCAGTGTGGGGCTCTTGTAGCCTGGGCGCTAATTCTTTTGAGGTGCAGAAACTTCTCAGTTTAATATATTTCCATCTGTTAATATCTGCTTTCACTTGCTTGGAGAGTGCAGTTTCCTCCCTGAAGAGGCCTTTAGTCTCAATGTCCTGGAGTGTTTTACCTACGTGTTGTTCTATATATCTTATGGTTTGAGGTCTGATATTGAGGTCTTTTATCCATCTGAATTTAACCTTCATACATGATTTTAGCTGGGGGTCTAAGTTCAATTTTTTTGCAAGTGGCTAGCCAGTTCTGCCAACACCACTTGTGCATCTTCATTCTCGGTGCATAGTGTTTGCCTACCAGCTTTCTGCATTGTTGCTCTAGTAGTGTGGTTTTTCCTGTGTGTTGTGATGCAGTTTATTGGTTAGAAAGAGTGCGAGAAGAGGAGCGGCCGCACTCTTCTGGGGCTCCAAGAATTCAGGACAGACAGAAGCACAGGAAAAGAGTCCCCTCAGTCCTCAGTTTTCTTAGCAGAGCGCAGCAGGGTGGAGTCTCCTGCACGAGTAGTGATCAGCTCTCCAATTGGGAAACTCTACAGCCAGCCAGATCTTACTCACTCATTGGCTCGCTGGCAGCTTCAGAATGCAATGATTTCTGGGTTCGCTTCTCAGGGTTCTGTTCTCTAGGGAGAGCTCCAAGAATTCAGGACAGACAGAAGCATAGGAAAAGAGTCCCCTCTGTCCTCAGTTTTCTTAGCAGCAGGGTTGTTTCCTTAATGTCCATTTCTTCCTTATTAATATTGATGTATAAAAAGGTCATTGATTTCTGTGGATTAATTTTGTAGCCTGCCACCTTGCTATATGAGTTTATTGTTTCTAGAAGCTTTTTGGTAGAGACTTTAGGGTTTTCTAAGTAGGGTACATGTCATCTGCAAGCAGCGAGAGCTTGACTTCTTCCTTTCCTATCTTATTTCCTTGATATCTTTTTCTTGATTAATCGCTATAGCAAGTACTTCCAGTACTATGTTGAACAGGAGTGGTAAGAGAGGACAGCTTGTCTTGTGTCACAATTTAGAGGTAAGGCTTTCAGTTTTTCTTCATGTAGGACAGTATTTGCCACGGGTTATGGTATATGGCCTAAACTATATTGAGAAAGGTTCCTTCCATTCCCATCTTGCTGAGATTTTTGATCAAAAATGAGTGTTGGACCTTATCAAATGCTTTCTCTGCATCTACTGATATGATCATGCGGTTTTTATTTTTCTTGTTCTTGATGTTGTGTATTATGTTGATAGATTTACGGATGTTAAACCAGCCTTGCATTCCTGGGATGAAACCTACTTGATCGTAGTGGATGATCTTCTTAAAGAGGCATTGAATCCTATTTGCCAGGATTTTGTTGAGGATCTTTGCATCTGCATTCATCAGTGATATTGGTCTGTAATTTTCTTTTTTGGCAGCATCTCTGTCTGGTTTAGGTATCAAGGTGATGTTGGCTTCATAAAAGCTATTTGGAAGTGTTCCTGTTTTTTAAATTTCATGCAGGAGTCTTGCCAGTACTGGTAGTAGTTCCTCTTGAAATGTTTGAAAGAATTCATTAGTAAATTCATCTGGGCCTGGGCTTTTGTTTTTGGATAAACATTTGATTACTCTCTTAATTTCCTCAATAGTGATGGGTGTGTTTACATATGCTATATCCTCTTCATTCAACAGTGGAAGATTATAAGAGTCAAAGAATTTATCCATTTCTTCCAGGTTCTCATTTTCAGCGGCATAGAATTTCTCAAAGTATTTTTTGATTACCCTTTGAATCTCTACCATATCAGTAGTGTTCTCTCCTTTTTCATTTTTTTTTTTTTTTTTTT
>PVKC010005960.1:0-32076 GCA_004027635.1 Crocidura indochinensis | reverse complement strand
AACCTAAAACAAACAAAACAAAAAGTCAACTTGCACTATTTTGAAGTGTTAGGTTACACAATTAAAATAGCACACTTAAGGGTTTGGAGAGATTTGAGGCACTTTTCAAAAGGTATAATAAATAGAACTTCATTTATAACAATTCACATAGAAGTTACAGCAAAAAATGCATAAATATTACTTATATAAATAGATATTACTTATATAAATGAACATGTTTAATGTACACTTAAATTTTTAAAATAATCTGCTGAACTCTATTGACAAAATTAGTTTTTAGACTGACAAAACCATTGATATATATCTATTAGGGAAGTGCTTAAAAGTACTTTACCGATCTATTTTTTCATTGAAAGGAAAGGAATCCAAATTTGCCTTTTCCACTATTCTGATAGACACTAATTAGTAATTTATTATAATTATTACAATATCCAAAATTTTTGAAAGGATGCATGTTTTTCTGTAAACATAAGAACAACAAAGAAGGCAAAAGAAATTGTATTTTGCTATATAGTCTAGTTGATAGAAGTCATATATGAGAATAAGCCTCTAAATAAACACATTTTACTCACTTAAAATTATAAATTAAAAACAGGAAACAGATTTGATTATCTTACTAGAAATGTCTAATATTATTTGATTGCAAAATAATTTTACTTGTAAGACTTTGAAAAATGTAAAACATTTACAATACTTTAAAAATTAATTTAAACATTAAATAATTACTAAAATAGAAAGAAACTTAATTCTTATGAAATTTCAATCAGATACAAGCAAAAATATTTTGCTGTATTTTGTTAAACTTGAGGTTTGTCATACTAAAAATATAACGTAGGATGTCAAACACACATACACACACAGGCATGGCACGAGCCTCACCAACTGAGTGACAATGTCAATAAGTGATGATTTAAAAGTTTCTATAAAGATAAAATATGAGGGGCCCGAGAGATAGCATGGAGGTAAGGCGTTTACCTTTCATGCAAAAGGTCATCGATTGGAATCCCGGTGCCCCATATGGTCCCCCGTGCCTGCCAGGAGCAATTTCTGAGCATGGAGCCAGGAGTAACCCCTGAGCACTGCCGGGTGTGACCCCCCCAAAAAAAAATAAACCAAAAAAAAGATAAAATATGAAAGTTCACTGATTAATTCTTATATTAACATTTATGCTTTGTCTTAAGCTTTCCTTTGTTTGAAATTTCCAAATGAAGTAAAGAAATTAGAGTGAGAATCACCTTTAGCTAACAAAGTCTTAAGCAAAGGCTTTTTAAATGAGCCCATCATTTAGGTAATTCGCATGTTCATTTAATAAATAAATAAATACACATAAATTTAGAATACATGTATTATTAAAAATGGTCCCGAGGGGCTGTCCAAGGACAAGAACGTGAGAACATACTTTGCATGCATAAGACAAGAGTTTATCTCAAACCAGGATTTTCAGTGTATTATATGGAGAAACATCCAAGAATAGAGATACATACTGAGCACCAGTAGATATTCCTGCATAATCTGAGCTCTGAGAGATACTAACCTTTAAATCAATTTATTATCACATAACAGGGAAGTAATGGATTCAAGCTAAGAAACTGACTTAGGGAAGTTTAAAAAATTATGGATCAAATAATTCATTGATTTATGTTAAGTAAGTATAATTCAAGGGTATAGCCAGAAAAGTTAAACAAAATACCCTCACTAAAGAAGCTGAACACATGTTAGTGATTTGATGTCATATTTAATTTTAATAATTCAAAAATCAAAACACATGATAAAATTTGTTTGTTTTATTCAGAGAAATCAGATTCAAAGTTTCCAAACTTTCAGAAAAAAAACTTACAAAATATAAATATTTTTAAAAGATAGTTGTAAAAATTTTAGAATAAAATTAATCCTTTTTTTGGCTGTTTTTTTTTTTTTTCCCAGCCACATATGGCTGTGCCGAAAGAAAACTCTGCTCAGGCATCACACCTAGTGCCTCTGGGGACTAGATAGAGTTCTTAGATAGAACTTGGATCACTAGAGTGCAAGGCAAGGCACCATTGCTAAAATATTATTAATAGTGTAAAAGTATGCAAATAAATATAATCTTCCTACTAATCATTGCTAAAAAGTAACTCGATTAGTAATTTATTACAGTATTTTAATATGTTGATAAGAGTATATTTTGATAAGAGTACATGTTGATAAGAGTATACATTTATTTTGGGAAAACTGCTCTATAACTTCTGTAGAAATACATAAATGGCAATTACTTTGGAGTAAAACAGCATTTCCTCACTAAGCTTCATGTTTATTAGTTTGTTTTTTTTATGTGAAGAAAAGACACCAAAGATTTTCTTCACCTTAGAAAACTAAAGTGAATCACATTTTATTCATAATTGACTTTTATGTACGGCCAAAGAAGCTAAGATCATTTGTTTATTTTTAATTAAAAGGCAAATTGGCTGTACATAATTGAACTTTGAATATACACTTAAATCTGATTTTTGATTAGTGAAATCTCTCTCATCAATAATTTAGCTACTCAATTGATAAATCCCAAGATATTTTTTTAAATCTCATTACAATGCCTACACTCTCTTCCCTTTAACTCCTATATAATTATAACAGTCTTTATTCAGACAAAACCCCAGAGAACATTTTTAAAAATTGGTTTTCAAACAAAGATAATATCTAACTAAAGGTCATTTGAAATTGTACAAGAAGCCTAGAGAATATTACTGGTGACTCAAGACAGAACACTACTTCTTGAGGAAGTAGACCTTCCCAAATCTGAATATGCAATATTAAAACAGCATACACCTTCTTTCTCATAAAACAACTTAGATGCTAACTTAAAATCACTAATGCTCTATCTCATTTTCACTAAAAACTATTTAATTTGCTCACTATAATTCATTAGAACATTTAAATAATTATTTTAGTAAAGTGATATATAACATTTTTCTTAAGATCTTTGTTTTTGTTTTTTGGGCCATACCAGTGATTCTCAGAGGTTACCCTGGCTTAGCTTTGTGCTCTGAAATCTCTCCTGGCTTGGGAGACACTATGGGATACTGGGGGATCAAAATGCAGACCGTTCTAGGCTAGTGTGACAAGGCAGATGCCTTACCTCTTGCAACAACACTCCAGCCCCTTGTTAAGATTATTTTTATTAAAATTTAGAAAAATCCTGAAAACTATTGTTATTGAAAATATAAGATAACATAAGATCAATTTTTTTCAGCCTTTTGCTAGAATACAGAGCTCAAATTTTTATGTCATGTCTTGGGTCGTATAGTCATTGAATTCTTCCTACAAACAACATTTTCCTTATATTTTCTTCTCAGTAAAGTAATAGTGCATATTTTATCTATGAAGGCACTCACCCTTAAATTCTAGATTTATTCCTTGAACTTCCAGGCTGTGTAACTACCCCAACTTTCTATCAGCTTGACTATAAGTAAAAGTCTGAAAAATTGTTAGTATACTACAAAATTCAGCTTTTTGATTTCTTCACATGTAACTAAAATAAATATAACATTAAAATAGAATAGAATAGAATAGAATAGAATAGAAGAATAGAATAGAATAGAATAGAATAGAATAGAATAGAATAGAATAGAATAGAATAGAATAGAATAGAATAGAATAGAATAGAATGGATTTGCCAGAGCGTTTTCATGCATGCAGTTGACCCAGGTTCTATCCTTGACATTCAATATCGTTCCCCACAGGCACCTTCAGGAGTAATTGCTAAGTGCAGATTCAGGAGTAACCCCTGAACAGTGGTGGATGTAACAACAAACAAAAAATTAAATGTTCCAATTATGGCATTAACCAGATATTATATCATTTAGTTTGCCAATTTACAATTTTCTTAACATATTCATAGATTTTTACAAGTTGCTCTGTAAAATGCACAATTTTTACTTATATTTATTATTAGCCTGTAACTTTTATCTGCATTTTTCAGTGTAAAGAGGAATAAGAATTGATTTATAATAATATATTTTCTTCTACTTTATTATGTACAATGACTTTAATAAGCTCTATAAGAAAGCTTTTGTCAATATTTTCACATATAATCTATATGTAATTCTAGTACCATTTATTTAAAAATAGAATAAAAACTATTTTTAAATACATAGATATTAATTCAATCCATATATACCACAAGACATACCTACACCCTGTGCCTACTAATAACTGGATATGACCTCCATAACAATAAAAATACAAATTTTGTGCAAAATTAAATTTTTTATTTAAAATATGCAAATTATTACTAAAGAATATTTCTAAAGATTTCTAAAATAACTAAAAATCTTCCTCTATTTTCTAAAAAATATTTTTAAAATCTTCCTGTATTTCTCAGTATTGGTTTTCTACATGCATATTTTTTTAACCTCCAATGCTTTTGTTTGTTTCAATTTTGACTATATTTTTAAAAATTGAATCACCTTGAAATATGCAATTACAAAATTGTTGATGCTTGAGTTTTAGTTATACAGCCATCACTTCACTAATGTACACTTCCTGCCACCAATGTCCCCAGTTTCCCTGAACTTCCTACCCATTCTCAGCCTGCCTCTATGATAGAAACTCTTGCCAGTTTTTTATTTTTCACTTTTTTTTAGGAATTGTAGTTTGCAATAATGCTGCTGAAAGGGTAGCATACATATCTTAAATTTATATTTATAATTTATTATTAAAATAAATCCCAAAGTTCATTCTTCTTTCAATGTTGCTCATTGAAACTAAAGAACTTTACACATTCTTCCAATTTACATAGGTATAAATGCTGTCTTTTTTTTTTTTTCTTGGATATTGGTTCACACCGGCAATGCTCAGGGGTTACTCCTGGCTGTATGTTCAGAAAACACTTCTGGCAGGCTCAGGAGGGGGTGGAGGGAGGTAACATGAGATGCTGGGATTTGAACCACAGTCCTTCTACTTGCAAGGCAAATGCTCTACCTCTATGCTTTCTCTTAGGTCCCTAAAAAACAAATTTTTTTTGGTTTTTGGGCCACACCCGGTGATGCTCAGGGGTTACTCCTGGCTATTAGCTCAGAAGTCGCTCCTGGCAGGCACGGGGGACCATATGGGGAACCGGGGGATCGAACCGTGGTCCCCGTCCTCGGTTAGCATAGTCACCTTACCTCCAGCGCCACCGCCCAGCCCCCTAAAAATTTTATTTTTAAAAGTTAAAATTTCACACTTTTTTTAAAATAAAGATTAATCTAGCTTGAACTGTGAGTGTGCTGTTATTGAAGTTTGTCTACATATATCTAATAGAATCCTGAATGTTTTCAAATGGTTAAAGTGTTTAATATTCCAAGAAGTTTTATTATATTCTAATGCCTCAGGTTATATATATATATATATTTATTTTTAGAAAAGTGTAGTATATTATAAAATTTATACAAAATAAATTTCTACAGTATCCAATAATTCCTCTTGAAGTAGCAGTATATAATAGAGTGAATTGAATAAATGTTTCATATTTGTCTGAATAGTTATATTTTATAGAGCATATTAAATTTAAGTGGTGCATATAATTTAGCACTTAAGTCACATATATAAGTATTATTTCCATATTAACTATGGAAAGACCATGTGAATAATAAATCTTAATAAAATATAAAGTAACACTACTTGGCATATCCAAGTAATTAAAATATTTTAGAGAGTTAACAACTATGCTATGGAAGTTATAACCATTGCAGTAATTTTTTTTGTTTGTTTGTTTTTGGGCCACACCTGGTGATGCTCAGGGGTTGCTCCTGGCTATGCACTCAGAAGTCGCTCCTGGCTTGGGGGACCATATGGGAAACCGGGGGATCGAACCGCTGTTCATCCTAGACTAGCACAGTCAAGGCAGGGACCTTACCTCTAGCACCACCGCCCGTCCCCCCATTGCAGTAATTTTGCCTATTAAACTGAAAATATTTATTTTGCATAAAAAGTTATACATATACATTCTCATTTCTTTAGAAGTTTGAACCATGTGACTCTGATTCATATATATGTACACACATTTGCATGTTTTATATATATATATCTTTACATATTACAAATTCCTCTGATGCTGCAAACTGAAAGAGATTAACTACTCCTTAGAGTAATAAAGTCATATTATTCATTCCTCATTTTAGAAGTTTAGAAATAAATGCTATTTCACTTCTCTAACAATGCTTTGTTTTAGACATAAGGACTGCCATGACAAGCATCATCTATGTGACAGAAAAGACTTAGCCAAGAACAGCCAGTTCAGAAAACTCAAGGGCATATACCAGGACAGTTAGATAAACTAGCAATAACTGAAGGCCTGCAGATGATAAAATTTAATGTAACTGTATGCCAGGGTTGCAGGCAACTAGTGGGTGCCCAAATCCCTCCTCTTCTTCTTCAGCCAAACAGTTTAAAATGGGTGACACAACATGTACTAAGAAGTTATGGTGGGGCCAGAGCAGTGCCACAAAAGTAGAGCACTTGCCTTGCATGCAGCTGACCTAAAACAGATCCTGGTTCAATACCATGGCAACACATATGGTCTCCCAAGCCATGAGTGATTTCTGAGAGCATAGCCAGGAGTAACCCCTGAGAGTCATCAGGAGTGGTCCAAAATCTAAAAAAAGAAAATGAAGTTATGGTAAAACCCCTAGATTTAAGCCTTAACAGTCCTATAAAAGGATTTTCAAGTACCATCTGAGTGATTGCCACCTGTGAGAGGTGAGACCCCAGAATGCTAATAATAAACTGCTCTGCTTTTACATTAATTACTTGTCTCTTAGCAACTTTATGTATATATAGTATATATGTGTGTATATATGTGTATATACTATATAATTTTGGAAACATTGTTTATAAATTAATATGTTCTTTCATTGTCAAGATAGCACTATGATTACAAATCCAAAGTAGGGGCTTGTAGAGTATTAGATATTTATTTTATGTATGGTATTTATAAATAATAAAGTTTGAAGGGGAGGCCAAAGGAGATGGTTGGACAGTGACAGTTGGAAAGTGACAGTTGGAAAGAAAGTATAAAAGGGGGGGAAGAGACAGCCAGACAGGGCCGGACTGGGAATAGAAGAAGAGGGAAGAAGAAAAGGGGGAGGAAGGAAAAGGGAGGTTTGGGAGGACTGGGAGAAAGAGGGAAAAAGAAGAGGGAAAAAGGACTGGGAGGTCTGGGAGGTCTGGGAGGATTGGGAGGAGAAGGACTGGGAGAAAGAGAGGGAAGAAGGGGCAAACTGTCAGGAAGAGATTAGGAGAGTCAGGGAGACGTATGAGAAGAAGAAGAGCTGAGACAGAAAGAAGAAACAGAGAGAATAAAGAGAAGCAAGACCGAAAGAGAGAGAGATTAAGGGAGAAGAGAGTGTGCAAAGAAAGGGACAGAAGTCAGAAGATTAAGAGAGAAGATCAGAAACAGGGAAAGAAGAGAAGACAGAGACAGGGAGACAGAGAGAGAGACAGAGACGGACAGAGAGGAGAGAGATATCCAACCAGGGAGAATTAAACTCTTTTGGCCAAACCTGTTGTCCCCCCAAACCTCTGTGTGTGAGTCATTTCTTGCGGACGGTTTTTGCTAAGGCTTCCCCAACGGCTCATGGCTGGATACAACAGCCAAGCTTTTAGCAACTTTGTTTCCCAACGCGGGTTTAGATACGTTTTAACCCAACAGGGGGTCATTGTAAGTATAATAAAATATGCAAAATGAAAACCATCTATTTCATTTGTTAGTAAGACTTCATGGATATCAAGTTAAGAACTTCATCAACTGTAGAAACTGTGGGATTGTCACACCTTCAGAAGCAGTTATTTTATTCCACCTATAAACACCATATTGATACATTACCAGTCTGTAGATTTTATGTCTTTATAGTTTTGATTTTCATCTCTATAAACTAACATAGCACCCAAAAGAATAAAATAGTTTCAGTTTATCAAGATGATCTATTGCATATACATATACATAATAACACATACAAACAATTGCTAGGTATATTAGGATTACTGGACAAAAATTATACTGGTCTTTATATGCTGGTGTAGAAAATTCCTGTATAGATTTTCTGTATAATTTCCTGGTATAGAAATTTCCTGTATAGAAATCATAAACACATATTTAAATACATAAAGTAGGTAAGCAAATTTATTAACTACATTTTTGGATAATGTGGGGGCTGCACCAAATTTCATGTAATATTTCACAAAATATGTTGGTAATGTTTTGATTTATATTTGTTAGAGTAATATAATTTAAGATTAAATTAAAATGTTTTAATCATCAAAATGATGAAAATACATATATTTTTACTGTAGCTAAAATTCATTTATTTATTTTAGATTTTGGATTATGTCCAGCAGTGCTTAGGAATTACTCTGCATTAAAGAATTACTTCTATCAGTGTTCAGAGGAACACAAGATATGCCAGAGATAGGACCTAGGTCATTCCCTTGTAAGGCAAATGCCTGACCTGCTGTACTATTGCTCAACCCATAATAAATTAATTTGACAGTATTAAATTTTGAAGAGTCAAAACAATATTAAATATGTTAGAAATAGTAAAAGTTGCTCAATTCCCAATTATTAACTGCAAACACATCCAGAATTTTAATCTAGGTTTCTTGGAATTAATATTTTTAATTTTAGTGTATTTTGTCATTAAATCATCTTGCTAGTGTCAGGTATATAGTTCAGTAGTAGAAACCTTGTCTTGTATATTTTATTTTATTTTATTTTGGTCATGCTTGGCATAGCTTAGTGGCAACTCTTGGTTCTGCTTTCAGATATCACTCCTGGAAGACTCCAGGGACCATTCAGGATCCTGGGGATAAAACCTAGGTCAGCCACATGTAAGGCAAACACCTTATCCACTGCGGTCCCAACATTGTAGATGTTAGATCCTGCATTTGATTCCTAGGACTGATAAAAAAGTCTTGAAAGTAACTGTTCTTTTAATATTTTTGTCTAATTATAAATGCCCTCACTGTTTCTTATGTCTCTAAATTGAGGAAAGCAAAAGTAGAATTACATCAGATAAACTTTTGTGATAATAATAACTTTCAAATAACCATAATAAATGAGACCCAAACTGCTTAAAATGCCCTTTGTTGTCTGTCCTGTGGGAATAAGTTAACATTAACATCCACTCATAGTCTTCATCTCAGCAGAAATCACTTTTTATAGAATTTGATATTTTTAATTATTAAATGTTTATTATGATTTCTTTTATTAACAAGTGTGAAAAAACACTGATAGATTTAAAATTAATACATACAAAAGCAAAATCTCTTTAACTTTCAAAAGGAGTCTAATTATGTATATGTCCCATCTATATCCTATTATAATGTACATCTAAAATATTATTTTAGTAATTTTAAGAGAATTTAATATAAAACTAATGGTAATTTATGTTTTATTATTTATTATATCGATGGCAAAATACGAATCTAACTATTGATTAAACAAGTTTATCTCACTTGCGAAAAATTTCTTTTAAATAAAAGCTCTGTTCCACCTAGGTACTATAGTTGAAGAAATATGACCTTTTGATATATGGTTTTGAAACCAAACAAACAACTGAAGGGAAGAAAAAACATCAATCGTGAAAGCTTGACTGAATCTTCCTTTGTTATTTTCATCTCAAATGTCAGAATTATTAATCTCATACAGAATTGTGGGGAATATACACAAAGCTCAATTCTTTGCCTATATATTTTCAACCTGAATATTGACATGAGGAAGATTGAATTTTATTGTAGATATTGATTTAGTTGCAGTTAACCTCTTGCTCATTTTTGTAGTCCTTTCAGTTGGACTATAAGGAATGCAAAAACGTTGTATTACTATATTTAATAATCTATAGTGCTTCTGTCATACCTTAAATGCAGTAAGATGCTTTTAGTGTGTCTTTAAGGAGACTACAAGTTTTCTTTAATATAGGTTTTTGTTGTTTTCTCTAACTAAAAAACAGAATAACTATTGTTGAGAATAATCATATTTATGCTCTGCATATAACTCTACACAATTAAATTATTTGCATCTATTTTAGATTAATGCTAATCATATATGCAATGCCCCCATGCTCAAAATGCTTGAATGACCAAAAAATTCTCTGTGACTTTTTGTTCTTCGCAGAAAGATGCTTCTACTAGAACAAAAGTGATAGAATATTGAAATAATAATCTAGTAGCATCACATCTATTATCCTAATTAACAACAATCATTAAGAACAATTAACAACAAAATGATAACATTTACCCTTTTCCAAGTACAGTCAGTATAAAAATAACATTCCATACAACTAATCCTGTGTAGCTAGTGTATTTCTTATTTGGTACAGACAAATAATAGCACAGTAAAATTACTGAAAGAGAAATTAGAATATTGATGGGATAAGTGGGACTAGAAAGTTAGTACAGAGAGTAAATAGCTTTCTTTTATATCGCCTACCAGGTTCTCTCATTGACAACCCATTTAGGGAACACCTGCATTGTGTTTCTTGAACATTTAACCCAAAGCAAGCCTTGAGTACTCCAAGTGTGGGCTAAAAAACAAAAGGAAAGAAAATACATGAAAAGGAGAATTGAATAACATTATTGTATGATAATCACTAGCGAATATCCACATTTAGGCTGAAGAAATAAAGTTTAATGATATAAAAATAGTTTTTTTGTAAGAAAAAAACTCGCTTGACTGTGTTAGTTGTGTTATTTGTTTTACATAATTGACATATCAGACTATATTTTTACCATGTCATATCCAGAGAATGTCTCTAAATTTGAGAGTGCCTTCCATGTTGAATTTTTGCTCACTCTTACAAAGTGACAAAATGATGACAGTATGATGATAAATATATAATGGTATAAATCTAAGATTATATGCATTTAATATCAATGGCTTGCAAATCAGACATTTAGCAATTTAACTACAAGAATTCTTACATTTATATTCCGACCAGAGCTACATTTACTAAATATAACCTAATATTTATCTCCACACAATTCCTGAAAATATATTTAATATTTAGATGTCTAGTATCTTATGATAGAACATGATAAGAATGTGAAAATTATTTACTAAAACAAATTATAATTTTAAACTACTTGTACTCACTTGTTTTTCCACTACGTTAAATACTACCTTGTAATTTTTAGGGGATCAGAAAGTAAAAGCATAAGGTGAAGTTGCATAAAAGGTAAACTCAGTAATAGTTGTTAAACTAAAATTTTCTCTTTGTTTTACTTTTATGATATACATATGTGTAATTAAATGTTTAGTGATCTAAAACACATACTTATTCATACATATGTTCATAATTATTTTTAATTGATAAATATTATGAAAAATAATATAAAACACATTTGTTTATAAATTGTCATATAAATATTACTTAAAACATCGGGCAGAATTATCTTTAATTTGAAATAATTTTTATACTTAGTGATACATATATCAATGTAATTGCTCTTTAATAAAAAAGCCTAGATAAAAGAATAACATTAATGTCAATGTTATTTAATATGAGAATCATTTATAAAATATTATATATACTCTATGACAAATGGTTATAAATTTTACATTTTTTAATTCTTGCCACTTTCTTCTGGTTCTCTCAAATGACTCGCCAACATCAGGTACTGAACTCCCTACAAAACTATAATAAAGAATTTTATTGGAGTCAGAAATATAGGACACGGATTAAGGTAGCTTGCTTTTCATGCAGACATTCCTTGATTGAATCCTCAGCATTGCATATGGTCCATCATTCACAACTAGATCCCTGAGCACAGAGTCAAGAGTGAGTAATAAGCATGATATATGTCCTCCCTTCTGTTACCAACAAAATAATTATATATATATATGGTTAGATGTAATGTTTAAATAACATGTTCTCTAATCTGCAGCATTAATGCACATGTATAATATTAATCTATGAAGAAAAAAATTTCTTTTAGATTAACTCTGCTGATGATTTGTAAAGCAGAACCAGTTCACTAAAGTCTTCAGACTATATGTTGACTAGCAATTCTGACTTTCAGTTGCTATACCCTCAATGAAGACTTGCAGTTACTTCATAAAAGCTGAATCTTTGCTTCTCCGACAGGTTGTCTATGTGTCTCTAAACACACACTACCCACTACTAACAGGGTCCTTTACAAACATCTTTTATCTATTTTCTTCTTCTTCATTATTACCATCATCAGATTATTATTTTAATAATATCTTTATTTAAGCACCATGGCTGTAATTGGGTTTCAATTATAGAAAAAAACACCCTCTTTCACCAGTGTAACCTTCCCACTACAAACACCCCCCTTTCTCTCCACCCCATTAATAATAATAATAATAATATTAATAATAATGGTCATTATTCATGCTTTTTATTCAGTCCACATCCATTGATGCTCAGAGGTTACTCCTGGCCATGCACTCAAAAATCACTCCTGGCTTGGAGACCTTATGCGACACCTGGGAATCTAACACCTCGGTCTGTTCTAGGCTAGCACTTCCAAGGCTTTCAGCTAGCTCCACTGCTCCAGTCCCTTATTCAACCTCTTTTATCTTTGTTCTACTTATCTTAGGAGTAATCAAATATGGCCCCAGGTTTTCAAAATGAAATAGACAGAATGTGAAGCAATGTATACATCATGCAATCTCTCTGACCATAACATTTTTCTCAAGATGCTCAACACATAATTCAATATGTTTTCTAACCAGCTAAATTATACATATTTTCTGTGACTTTTTATAGAATAATTTGTACAAATGCAATCTAATTAAAAAAACGCTTCTTAAAGAATATGTCTGACGAAGTTAAAAGATAATTACTAGTGAATTCAGTAAGACATATCATGAAGATTCTAGCAGGACTTTTTTTGTTCCAGTGCTTTAGTGAGAAGTGTAGAACTTGTGCCAGCTTTAAAGAAACAATGAGCAAATTTAAAATATATGTATTATTCTTTCTAGTGTAACTTTAATTAATCTATGTAGAAAATTATGCCATTATTTTTATAAGATGTTCCTATTTAAAATATGTTTTTAGTATCCCATTTCATTAAATGAAAGTCAGGTCAGTGGTCCCATGTGGAACAGAAAAGTAGGGAACCAAATTGCAGTACCTGAGTCAGAGACAAAAAGGCCACGGGGCAAACCCTGCAACTTTTAGACCCAGAAGTCAGTGGAGCTCATGTGAGATATGGAATTCAAGGTGGGGACCCAGAGCCACATAACTTGTGCCAGAGAAAATAAGGCCAGGGAAGTAGAGCCAGTGATTTTGGGAACCGGAAACCACTTCCATGGTGCTGCGTTGAGTGTTCAGAATGAGGAGGGGATCCAGAGTGTGGAAGCCGCATCAGAGACAACAACAAGGTCACACTGGCAAAGATGGTGCCTTTGGGACATAGAAGCCATGTTAGCAGTGCTCTGGTGAAGGACAGAGCTATGGAAACCACAACAAGGCCGCAGAGGCAAAGCTTACAGCATTGGGACCCAGAAGCTGTGTTAGCATTGACCAGGTGAGAAGCAGAAGCCAAGGAGGGTATCCAGAGCTATGAAACCCACATCAGAGAAGATAATGCCAAACAGACCAAGCCATCAATTTTCAGACCCAGAAACAACATCACTGCCCCCAGGTGAGGAATGGATTCTGAGATAGGGACTCAGAACCCAGGTTGAGATTATAGGAATGAAGCAGCAGAGATTGGGACATTGGGACCCAGAAGTCACATCAACAGTGCCCAGGTGAGGGAAAGAATTTGAGGTGGGAACCTAGAGCTCTAGATTCTATATCAGGGGCAAGGCCTTGCTGGCAAAACATAGACATTTAGGATCAGAAAGCTGCATTGGCATTGCCCTGGTGAAGAATGGAGTATAAAGAGGGTACTCAGAGTGGAACCAATATCAGAAAAAAATAAAATAAAATAAAATAAAAACAGCAACATGGCAGTAGAGCTTGCGGCTTTGGAACCAGAAGTCAAGTTGGCAGAAGGTGAGAGATGGGATCAGAGGCAGGAAACCAAGATGCTGTACCTGCATCAGATACAACAGGGATGAACAGCAGAACCTATGTTTTTGAGACCCAGAAGACGATTTGGTGGCGTCCAGATGAAGGACTGAATCCAAAACAGGGACCAAATCCTACAGAACCTGTTTCAGAGACAAGACTGTGGTAGAAGTGCTGGCAAAGTTAGGACACAGAAACCATGTTTGCAGCACCCATGAAAGTGATGGAATTTGAGTTGGGGACTCAGAACTTGCATCATAGACAGGGCCACAATGGCAGAACCTGCAGCATTGGGACCCAGGAGTAAAGTCAGCTGGCTAATGTGAGGGACGGTATCCAAGGTGGGGACCCAGAGATGCGAAACCCAAGTGAGAGATAACATGACTCTGGAAGCAGATCCTATAGTTTTGGAATCAAGAGACCACATAGGAACAGACTCTATAGTGTTGACTCAGATCTGTGGAACCCGCATCAGAGAAAACAGTGCTGCAGTATTTGAGTATGAGTTTTGGGGACCCAGAAACCACATAGATGGCTTCAAGGTGAGAGAGAGAATCTAAGGAGAGACAAGAAGTATGGAACTCGCATCAAAGACAACAGTTACAAGGTGGCAGAGCCTGTGTCTTTCATATCTGAAAGCCAAGTGGCAGCACCCAGATAAGCGATGTAATCTGAAGTAGTGAATCAAAGCTGAGGACCACATGTCAAAGTCAACAAGGCCACTACAGCTTTGGGACCCAGTAGCTATGTCATCAGTGGACAGGTGAGGAACAGAATTTAAGATGGGTCCTAAAGCTACAGAACTGACATCAGAGACAACTAGGCAGTGGTGGCAGAGACTAGACCTTTGGGACCTGAAAACCACATTAGCATTGCCAGGTGGGGGTTGAAATCTGAAACTGGGATTCAGTGCTACAGAACCAACGTCAGAAAAATCAAGGTTAGCTGCCTCCAGGTGAGGAACGGATTGAGGTGGGGAACCAGAGCTTTATAAACCAAGTCAGTGACAATTAATCAGTCCCAGCAGTAGCTGCTTCTTTTGGACCTAAAAACCAAGTCAGTGGCACTGAGGTGAGGTAGAGAATCCAAGGAGGGATCTAAAAATGTGATACCTGTGTTCCAGATAACAAGGCTATGGTGCCAAGGCATGTGGCTTTGGGATCCAGGAGTCCTGTGAGAGATGAAATTAGTAGCAGAGTCCTAGAGTTGCAGAATTGCATCAGAAACACAAAGGCAGTGGTGTTAGAGCCTTTGGCTTTGGGAGCAATAAGTCAATTCAGTGGCACTCAAGTGAGGGACTGAATTCAATAGGGACACAGAGTTGTAGAACCCATGTCATAGACAAGAGGGATGCAGCAGCAGAGCCTGAGCCTTTGGGACACAGAAGCCAAGTAAGCACAATCCAAGTGAAGGATTGAATCCAAGTCAAAGATAAAGAGCCAGTGGAGCGAGGCCACACCATTCTGCACCATGGTCAGGCTCTCTTCCTTGTCCAGGAATGCCAGCATATGCATACAATCTCAACATTGGATAAAGAACACAGGTCTTCACCATATTTAGAGAATGAAAATGGTAGCTAGGATAATCTAAAAAGTACCAATCACGTATTCATCCTCTCAGATAAGTACTTTAGAGAAGAAATAAGTATATTTATAGAACTCAATGAAATCACGGAATGAAAGTGCCACAAATAAGAATCAATGGGATCTGGAAGATAAAATAAAACTTCAAACTGAAATAACAGGGCAGAAATAAAAATGTTAGACAAAACAAAAACTTCACTGGAAAGCCTCTCCAACAGGATAACAGGCTCTGAATACAGAATCAGTGAGCTGGAAGATGATATGAAAAACAAGACCATGCAACAAAGGAGGTTGGAAACGAGCCTTAAAACAGATGATCAAGCAATGGGAAAAGTCCTCAAATAAAGTGAACTGATGAAAATAGAAGTTTTTGACAAATTCACAGAAACAACATAAAAATCATTGACATCCCAGAGGCACAAGAAAAACATTGCCAAAAAGTATTAACAATCAGGGATGGAGAGATAGCACAGCAATAAGGCATTTGTTTTGGACACAGAAGAATGGTGATTCGAATCCCGGCATTCCATATGGTCCCCCAAGCCTGCCAGGAGCGATTTCTGAGCATAGAGCCAGGAGTAATCCCTGAGCACTGCCAGGTGTGACCCAAAAACCAAACAAAAAAATTAACAATCTAGGACATCACTGCAGAGAAACTCCCAGAACTAAAGAGTGCATGCAACCAAATTCTGCATGCCTAAAGAGTACCAGCTAAAATCTTTTCAAAGATAAGCACTGCAATATACATCATAGTTACAGTGATGAACCCCATAGATAGAGAAGGAATACTGTAAGCAGAAAGATTAAAAAGGAAAACTACATTATAAAGAGCAGATCTGTCACAAGTAACCCTCAAGGCCCAAAGACAGTGGTGGGATACAGTGACAAAACTCAAAAAACATTAATGTGCCACCAAGAATACTTCACCCAGTCAGAACTATATTCAGGTTTGAAGGAAAGATACACAGATAACAACTTTGAAACTTATAGACACAAAATCTGCCTTATAGGGTAAATGGATGATCTATTTTCAGATAAGACAGACCACAAGACACACCAAACTCCAACTAAAAGTGACATTAAATAATATGACAATTATCTCTCTCAATATCAATTGAACAAATGTTCAAGTTGAGAATAACAGAGTGGCAACATGGATCAAAGAGCTGAATACATTGTTTCTCTGCATATATGAAACATGTTTGAATAGTCATAAAAAAAACAAACTCAAATTCAAAGGTTGGAGTACAATTATTCATACAAACAACTTCCTCAAAAAGACCATACTAATTTCAGATGACAAGAGTATAAAATAAAAAATATATGTAATAAGAGATAGACATAGACATTTCTTAATATGTAAGGAATATGTACAACAGAAAGAAATCACGCTCTAAAAATATGTGCATCCTTGGGGCTAAAGTGTTGGTGCAAGCTATAAGGTGCCTGCCTTGCAAATGCTAGCCTAGGACAGACCACGGTTTTATCCCCCCGCTTCCCATATAGTCCCCCCAAGCCAGGAGCAATTCCTGAGCTCATAGCCAGGAGTAACCCCTAAATGTCAATGGATGTGGCCCAAAAAGCAATTCAAACAAAAACCCCCAAAACAGACAAAAATATTCACACCCAATGAGGGGCTAGCTATTAAAGCAGCTGCTGAAAAACTTGTAGGAAGATATTAATAGCAACATAATAATTGTAGAAGACTTAGACACTGCCTTGTCACCACTTGATAGGTCAACCAGCTGAAACTTAACTAGAATATACTAGCAATGAAAGAAGCAATGGAAGAAATAGGCCTAGTAAGTATACAGTGGCCTCTCTACCCTCAGATAATTGGATACATATTCTTCTCCAAGAAACCTAGGTAATTCTCCAAAATACACCACATAAAAGCATATAAACATACCCACATAAAATAAATACAATATAGATTTTTTTTTTGGTTTTTGGGTCACACCCGGCAGTGCTCAGGGCTTACTCCTGGCTCCATGCTCAGAAATTGCTCCTGGCAGGCACGGGGGACCATATGGGGCACCGGGATTCGAACCGATGACCTTTTGCATGAAAGGTAAATGCCTTACCTCCATGCTATCTCCCAGACCCCTCAATATAACTTTTATATACTATTTTTTTCATATCAAAATACACTGAAATTAGAAGTGATTAACAAGCAGACTCAGAGGAAAATATTAACATCTGGAAATAATAAAGCTCACTACTGAATAATCAATGGGTGAGACAAAAAGTCAAATAGGAAATTGAAGAAATACTCCCAAATATTTTTATGAAGCTACCATCACCCTAATACAAAAGGCAGAAAAAGATGCCAAAAAAGAGTGAAATACAGCCCAATACCCCAATGAATATAGATGTAAAGATTCTCAACAAAATCTTAGCAAATAGGATCCAACGTCTCATCAAGAAGTTACACCATGACCAGGTGGGTTTCATTCCAGAGAGGCAAGATACATAAGGCAATCAAGGGAATCTACAGAAAAAAGAAAGAAAGCTCTCAATATTTGCGGATGACATGACACTATACTTACAAAATCCTATAGACTCTATTAAATAGCTTTAGAAATAAGATTCATACAGCAAAGTGGCAGGCTACAAAATTAGAGTACAAAAATCAGTTACCTTCTTATACACAATTATACATTAAAATGCATTCACAATAGTACCCTTGAAATTCAAATACATCATAGTCAACATAAGAGGTAAAGGACCTATACAAAAACCTTTAAAACATTGCTTTAAGAAATAAAAGAAGACACAAGGAAATGACAACATATTCCCTGTTCATGAATTGGAAGGAGTAACAACACAAAAATGGAAATATTCCCCATAGTATTATACAGATTTAATGCAATCTAAGTATACCCATAACATTCTTCAAAGAAGAGGATCAAACACTCCTGTAATTCATTTGGAAAAACAAATGCTTAATAACACACCTAATTCCTCTATCATAACAATAAATTTTTGAAATTAATTTTATTTTAATTGCCTACATAGTAAACTCTATGGAACCTCAAGATATTACTAGGGGATAAGGGGAAAATTGTTAATTATGAGGTGATGGAAGACAAGACTAGGAAGCCAACCAGAGGGGTAAATTGAGCATAGATGGAAATACACTCAGCAGAATATCACAAGAGGAAAGTTTGAGAAAAACTGATCTCCCTTTAAGCCATAAGCTCCATATAAGTACCTTATTAAACAAAAATTGTTCATGCTATTTTGCTAGTGCTCTATTTCAATTGAATACTATGCTATCAAAAGCAGAGAAAATTCAAGTATGAATCAATAAAATATGTGATTTTAATTAAGGGCATATCTATTTGTCTCTCTTTTCATTAGCTTTTTAGCTCTTAATGATGCAATGAGGATTTTTTCCTTTTAAATATAGTATCAGAATCTTTAAAAAAAAAGAATGATAATACAAGAGGTAAGGCATTATATTATATATAACTGTAGCAACCCTTCTTCAAATACTAAACATCACAAGAGGTTCAATAAGGACCTAATATAAGTCAGGTACAACCCCAAACAGCCAAAAATATATACAAAAACAAAACAAAACAAAACAAAACTTTAGGGGTTGGAGCCATTGTACAGTGGGTAGGACATTTGCCTTACATGTGGCAGACCAAGGTTTAAACACAGCATTCATCTTGTTTGATGAGCCTGTTAGGAGTAATTTCTGAGCACAAAGCCACAAGCAAACCGTGAGTTCCATCATACATGGCCCGAAAACAAACAAGCAAAGAATTTATTTGTTGTTGAAGCCATAGTTGAAAGATGAATCAGCAAATCTATTGTGACCTGACAGTATTACTACATTTGAAATAAATGCATCTATTTACTTAGAATAATTTGACTTATTCTTGTCATTCAATTTTAAACTTGGATTCATTCTTCATTAAAAAAATACTTTAAACTAAATTGACCATTACAATAAAAATAATTGTAATGATTTTGATTCAAAATTTTCCATGAGGAAAAGTAAAAGATCTCAGATGTGCAGTAGACAGCATATTGTTTTTTTTTCTGAGATGATTAGAACAGGAATAGAATGATAGTGATAGTCTAGGTGTCTGTTGCAACTGCATCCTGGTTGTCTCACTTCCTCTGAATTCATGAGAAATACTCATTAACTATTTAATGTATTCATTTGTCATTATTTCAAAAGTAGTATAAAGGTTTGGCCAAAGATGATGCAAATGATTGAAATAAATATTTTAGCTGTTTCATTTACAGAACTTTATTTTGCTTCTTATTCTATAGACATTTTTATTTATTTTGTTTCCTAAAATACAGAAGTATTTCCCTAAGACTGGTATATATTATTTTCTTTCTTTTCCTTCTTTCTCTTCCTTTTTCTTCCTTCTTTCTTTCTTTCCTTCATTTCTTTCTTTCGTATTTCTTTCTTTCCTTCTTTCTTCTAGCTTTCTTGCTTTCTTCTAGCTTTCTTCTAGCTTTCTTGCTTTTATCCTATTTCTTGTTTCATTTTTCTTATCTTTCTTCTTTTTCTCTCTAACTTTATTTCTCTTGTTCTTTCTTTTTTCTTTCATTTAATATTTATTTCCTCTCTCCTTTCTTTTTTCTTTCTTTGGTTCTTCATTGCTTTTATTCAATATTTCTTTTTCTTTCTGTCCTTTCTTTTTTCCATCTGTCATTCTGTAAATATGCTGTTCTTTTCTTTCTCTCCCTCTCTTTTTTATCCCTCACTCCTTCTCTTTCTTTCTTTGTCCCTTTCTATCTCTCAATTCCTCTCTCCCTTTTTTCTTCTTCTTTGCAGCATCTTTCTTCAGTCCTTCTCTTCCTCCCTCCTACCCTTCCTTCCTTCCTCTCTTTTTTTACTTCCTTCCTTACTCCCTTCTTACTTTCTCACTTCCTCCTTTCTTCCCTCCATTTTTCTTCACTTCTTCCTTCCTTCCTCCCTCACTTCTTTCCACTAACCTTTTCTTCACTGCTTATTCCTTTAATTGTTTTTTTATTTACCTTCAAGCACTGTTGCAGATAATTACTTAGCACAAAACAAAAAATAATCCCTAAGTATGCTGGATTCGATCCATTTTTTTTAACAATTCAGTTCCAATTTTAGAAGATTAGTACAGAGTGCTTACAATACTGTGATTTTTGAGGCTATGGTTTACGGGATCCATTTACAGAGGCCACCAAGTTTCCAGAAAGCTGGTTTCTGGTGTAGATTGGGTTCACTTGCCAGATTCCCCTAATTTTTTAACAATTCTTCACAAAATATTGGAGTCCTTAAATTATAGGATTTCTTCTCTTTCACCACAAGTATGTATTGCCAGGCCCCTGTCTTCTTTAGGCAGGATACTTTCTGAGCTCAACAAAGTACTTGCTTACTCTGCCTCCATCCTGTGAAATCCTCACTTGACTTACAATTTCCTTTCAGCTCTACCTGCCCTTTACAAAATCCAGGGCATCAGTGCCCAGCCACATAATGATATTCCCTCCCATTGATTATCATCTTCATTGCAACTATTATTGACAGAACCAGATGATTCAGATATGTGATTTAATGAATGGATCATCCCAAGTAGCCCCATTTCCATTCTCAGCCCAACTCAATTGATCACTGCTTCAAGTTATTTGAAAATTGAGGGCTGCAATTAAACTCATCACATGACAATCCCCATGGTACCAACACTAAAAAATAATGCTGTGCATGACCATACATAACTTATACCATCTCAAGGCAATGCATGCCAACATATATCATGCTAGTCTATGCTAACCAGTGCAGTACATTTCAGATTGTGCCAACCTGTGTCAGAAAGTGCTAATCTGTGCTTTATTGTGCTATTATTTGTCAAATGGTACTGACCCATGTCAAAATGCTCCAGGAGTGTGTATTTGTATCAACCTGTGTAATTTCGTAATTTACTGGATTCACACTGAAAACTCTGTACAAGCTGTTTTTCAGAGGTGATCTGTTTGTATCAGAAATGTTATATCAATCACAGTGTTTGTATTTAGGTTTTATTTTAAGGAGGAAAAGACAAAAACACAGTAAAATTGTCTAAGATTTACAGAATTTTTTTCTCCTTCATTTGACTTCTCTTCTAAGGATATGTAACACATTGATAATGTCCAAGTCAGTCTTTTAAGAATTACTTTTCAAATGGCTAATGCCATTGTTATTCTATTAGCCAGCACTAACATCTAGAATGCTTGCTACACATATTTATCTTTTTATACTGCTCTTTTAAAATTGAAAGCCTATTTGAAAAACATTCAAAATTTGAAAAACCAAACATGGAATATTTATTTATTTGATATATTTATAATAATAAATACTAAAGTATTTGTAATTTTATCACCATTTTTATTTCCAACTCAATATATACATATTAACTTATTATTTGAAGATTAATAAATTATACCTTACAAATCACTGAATAGTAAATAGTAATTTTTATTTCCACATTTTAACCCATTACTAACTAGATTTATTTTCTTATTTTGGTTTTCATATTTTTTTATTTTTATTTTTCACAGCATTATTTATGGTACATAGTGACAACGAATGAGGGGCATTTCCACCCCAGTGCTGTCCTCCATCCACCCCCATTTACAGCATGCATCTCAGATCTTCCTCCCTTTCCCCCCAGCATACTAGTGCAACTGGTCTCCACTTTATAGCTTGTTGTAGATTGTCTATTCTGTTATCAATTGCAATAAAAAGGATAAGAAGAAAAAAGAAAAGAGAAAAAAAAAGGAAGAGAGAAAAAAATTGGCCACAAGTACCAAAAAGAAAGAGAAAAAGAAGAAAAAAATGCACCCGGCTAATGAGAGAAGAAAAAAAATCACCAAATAATAATCACAGGAGTGCAAAGGTAAGAGAAAAATGGACAAAAGAAGGAAAATGAAGTCAAAAACTAAAAAATCAAAACAAAACAAGAAAAAGAAAGGGTGCTGCAATGGTAGGGTTTGGCGTTCCCTCCACTTTTTTTTTTGTTGTTTGTTTTGTTTTGTTTTGTATAGGCACAGTAAGCATTGGGGAAGAATGGGAATTCCCGTGGCCTAGGAGATTCAGGGCTTCTCCATCCTTGAAGCATACCATCATGGGCTCAACCCCTGGCTCCATAGGTGTTCATTACCTCATCCCAAGGGCTTTGCATGTGGTGCCAGGAATCTTTCCTCTCAGTTGTGGGTGAGACAATGAGGCCACTGTATCCAGGGGTCTTGGCATTTGTACAGGTCCTAGGACAGGGTCTAGGTTAGAGTCTTTACGGTTCTAAAGGTTCTGTTCCACCATTGTTGTGTACAATCTTCTGTATCAGAATCTGCCTGTTTTTGTTCAGTCCCCAAGCCGAAGTATGGAATATTATGGATCTAAGGGTTCTGCTCAGTCTCTGTTGTCCAAGTTGGGCCTTTGCAATAAGAAATCCTTTTTATTTAATTATTTATTTATTTATTTTCTTTATTTAATAAGAGTTCTGGTCCACAGTCTAGGGCAGGGTTTTCCTAATAGGTCTCAAGGATAGTTCTGCCCAGTCACAGCTGTCAAAGTCAGTTTTCTTTACATGGCGCTCTTATTTTTCGCTGTTCAAAAGACAGTACATCTTCTGGTTTCCATCCAGTGTTAGGTGAGGTGATAAGACTACTTGGTCTTGGGTCGTTTTCATTTCCTCATTGTCATATCATAACTGGTACAAGTTAATGCCAGAACTGTGCTATAATTCTCACCCTGGAGTTGGTTCCTGGAGTTGTTGCCCAGAGCTGTATCAGTTCTACATCTGGGATCTGGGGTTTGGAGTTGAACTGTCACTGACACTGTCAAATCTCCTGGAGACTGGGTTGTATCCATATGACACATGTCCAGGATGGGAGGCACCCTAGTGTTATAAAAAGTGTAAGGTCTTATCCCTAGAAGATAAGATCTCATTTCTGTGTCTATGGTTTCCCCTTGCTTACTGTGCACATACAAAAACAAATGGTTTCATGTTGGATTGCTGGTGCTATTCTGGGTAAGGATGACTGGTTATACTCAAACTTTCTGTGGTCCGTTTTTGATCTGCCATTTTATCCCAGGCAAGACTTTAGTACCAAGCAGCACCAAAAATGATAATAATAGCAAAAATATGAATACATTAAAATAGAACAGATAAATAAACCTTTGTTTAAAAAAAAAGAAAGAAAACAAAGGTATTTGAAGACAACAGGTGATAGTTGAGTTTGACACATGTTTTGCGGCATTACGGAACCCTATATTGTCCATGAATTAGGGGTTTTGCTGAAGCTGGTTCCGGCATCATGCAACAGTCCATAGTTTGATGGGGGCGAGAAGGGCCACCAAGCATGGGTCAGCGGGCGTTTTTGTTGTAGCTCTTTGTGGAGGCAAAGATGGGGACTGAGAGGGTGTCTTTCAATGAGGAGCTGAATGGTGGTCTGTTGGGGAAGAAGGTCAGTCTTGGTGTCTACCCAGTTAGGAACTGAGGATAAAGAGGGTTAAATAAGGGGAAGATAATGGTTCAGGGTTGGGGGATGAGGGGGTAAGAGAGACGCAGGGGTGAGGGAAGAGGAAATACATGATAGAGACTATATACAATATACAGATGAACTGTTTATGGTTTAGTCTTGGAGTCAATATGAAAAGTCATGTCCATAAAGAGACTAAAGAATAAAGGTCTATTTGAGTGCTTTATCCAAATCATGGGCATCCTGATTGCATTCCTAGGAACAGTCTAGGATCAGGAACATTTTTGGATAATGCTTAAAAAGTATATTTGTTGCGCGGGCGACTATTTTGAAAAATAGTATTAGTGGCAAACAATCCAGGGGGGTCCAGTATGCATAGGAGAGGGGTTTCCCTGCTCTGCCCACCCCCCAGGCCCAAGTTGCCAGGGCCACCAGGGCCTGCCTACCATGGGGGAATTTCAGTCTCCAGACTGAGTCCAGACTAAACCAAGTGTTCAGTCCAGGAGGTCTGTGGCCCACTGTCTGCTCAGAGACGCTGACATACCAGAAAAAAGAGGGACGGCTTTCCTGGCATGTGCACTCTGCTGGGTCCAACTGCGGGCTCCCTCCAATTTGAAAATTGAAACGGGAGGGGTTTCCCTTCTCCACCCGCCCCCCAGGGACTAGATTTATTTTCATTCGAAAGTCCATTCTTAATCGTTATATTCTTGGTATTTTACTTAAAATGATAAATCTATGATTAGTCACTAAGGTAAATTTAAATGTGACTATAAATACTATATATCATATATATATATGATATATATATATTTAAGATTACAATATTTGGCCTTCATTTGGATTCAAAAATTACTTAAAACCCTTGCTTTCATTATTCCTTTCTACATATTGGTGTGAAATACAGAATATTGGTTTTGTAAAAGTGGATTAAAAATAATTGAGTAATATTAAAATGCAAGACATTTGCAGAGCACACTTCAAATTTGTATAACTCAGATAGATAATTCTTATAAAACACTTGCTGTGTTGATAAATAGAAAATACTAAATAAATAAAATATCCTACAATTGACAAGAAGTTACTAGAAACAGTTATTAAAATATAGATATACTATCATTTATCTCTTGATGTAATCAGCAAATTGGTGTTAAACTAGAAAGCAAACATCACTGAGTTTGGCATCCAATAGATATTTAGTAATTAGCAACCCTATCAGTTCCCCTGTCTTACACAACAATTAATGTAGTTCCTGACCACAAACTATCAAAATCACTACATTTTTGATACTTCTTTGTAATCATAAAATGATTAACAGAACCCAAAGCAAAATATTGCTCATCTTTTTCTGGGTATTTATTATTGCTTTATAGTTATTTTATATTGTCCTAGAGTGATTCCTTAGAAATCATCAGTGGTGATGAACTATCAAAATATTTGTACTCCACATATATTAATTCATATTATTAGCTTTATTATTTTTGAAGGAGCCACACCGGTGATACTCAGGGGTTATTCGTGGCTACGAGCTCAGAAAACACTTCTGGCTAGGGGAGCCATATGAGACACCACAGGATCGAACCACAGTTCATCCTGAGTTCATCCTGGGTCAGCTGTGTGTAAGGCAAATGCCCCCCTACCTTTGTGCCATAGCTCTAGCTCTTACGTTTATTTTTTAATGGACTAGTCATAGGATAATTTTACATTCACAAAAAGAGTAAGTTACATAGATAATTTATATCTCCTTATATACTCCCAAACATACATGGTCTAAGTTTTCATTTTTTAAAATAGCAAGTACAACTTAGGTGAGTTCAATAGTATATATTTATATTATTAAAATAATTGAATATATTGATATGTTCTTTTGATTTTTGTGCTCAGACACATAATACACTGTAATTATCCAAAAGCAAGAACAAGAAGGTATATATTTCTCTTCCAGGCGTTTCTTATAGAAAACTTTACTAAATTTTAAATTTTTCCTGATCTTTAGGAAACTCAGGCCTTCAGAAGCTCAACCCTTAATCCACTCTTTCCCAGTATTTTTATAAACTTTTTCTAGACTCTAAAATAACTTCTGACCTTTTATATTTCAGCATCTACTATTTCAAAGTACTATTATATGACGTAATTGTTAGAAAGCAGTATATATTTTCTGCATATACTCAATTATTTACTTTCAGTTTCTTAAAATTAATGTTTAAATAATTTGTCTTTGAAAAAAATTCCCATTTTAAAATAGTTACCTCTATATTCAAACTTAAAATTTTCTCAATCTTTTCTCTCCTTAGAATTTTCATTAATATTGATCACTTCATGAAATGGTCAGAGAAACAACATAAGAAAACACATGATAGTAGAAAATCATCAGTGATTTCCTGGGAACACATCCAAATTTTGTCCCTAAAGATATATGAACTAGGTAAAATCAAAAACAGTTAAGAGGATTTTCTACCATAAGATGTCACTAAATACTTATTTACAAGGGAAGGGATTGAGTTTCCATTATCCCGACCATGTGTATATATTTGAAATTGGCATAATTAACTCAAATCAACACAATATGCAGTCATTACTAGACTAGCTTCTTCTCCTCTCTGTGATTTCAATATTATTGATTAAAATAACAAATTAAAATGAATGTGAAGAGACCTGTGAAAGAGGCTCAGCACAGCTAGAAATACAACAATAATGAGTCTTCAGAAGAACAAAACCTTTAAGTACAGTTCTTGGAAGCATGAATACATCAAATTATCCTTGGCAGTAATTGATTACCACCAATAGATAACAGTTAATATCATAAATCTCAACCAATTTAAAACTTAATTTTGAAAGTTCGTGTCAAAGTTTAAAAGTACAAGAAAAGTCCTCATAGGGTTGAATTTCAGTGAAGTAATCAGAAAATTTTGAGCTAAAATAGGCATAATACAGGAAAAATCAGTCTTCATGTACAAAATAAAGCTTTTTCCTTAGAAGAATTTTGATAAAATATACCCAATAATTTCTCGCAAACGATTGTAACCCAAAATTCTAAGAATGCAAGCACTGAATTTCTTTTAAGCGCTATAAGCTATAACCTATATCAAAGTGTTTTTCTTTTCCTCTCCTGTCCCCTGAGAGCTAGCACTTCAATGTAGCAGTATAATTTTATCTAGGAACAGTTTGTCTCTTTTACTATTTAAAAATCTGTCACGGAATTTTATTCCAAATAACATTTAAGAAAACACAATATAGACACTATTACATATCTAGGCAACAACAAATTATAGGTAAAAAGATTATATATTCTTGGATTGGTGACTATAATTAAAGATGATTTATATTCTTTTTAGAGGAGAATTCAGGGAAGCTTTCAGAAGTTGACTCCAAGGTAAGGGAACAAAAGCAAAAACAAACAAATGGAATTACATTGAACCAAGTAGCTTCTGTACAGAGAAAGAAATTACCATTAAAGTGAAAACTAACTGACTGAAAAAAATGTTGCATACAATGCACCTGACAGAGGATTACTCTCCAAGATAAATAAGCAAATCACAAAACCTACCAAGAATTAAAACTCTTTTCAGAACGAATAGAGAGACCAGTTGGAGAGGCACAACTCCAAACACCTATAGATGTCCTCTAAACACATGAATAATGTTCATCACTACAAAAATGTAACAGAATGACATTGAGATCCTGCCTCACACTTGTAAGAATGTCTACATCAATAATACCAGATAAAAAGTGCTGGCAGAGAAATTAAAGAGAAGGAGTTCTCATCTCTGTTTTTAGGATTATAAACTGGCACAATCTGTGTTATAAATAGTATGGAACTTTCTTAAAGTATATGAAGTAGTTTCCCTGGTACTTGAACTATTAGTAATTTGTTTCAATCATTAGAGTGATCATTGAATATGTGATAGTTCATTGTAATGTTAATTTACATTTTATTATGACTAGAGGTGTTAAGCAAAATTTTCTTTATTGTGTTTCTTTAATACTACATATTTTGCCATCTTCTCATTTAGTATTAAACTCTTCAGTTGTAAAAAAAAATTTGGATAACATTTTGTTTTTTTGAATTGAAGGTTAGTTTTGAGACCAAAATATTTTTACTTATAATAAAGTGTATTTACTAATTTCCATAAAATGTATAGCTTTTTTAACTTTTAAAGAAAATCTTGGTGTCTCATATGCTAAAAAACTTTTTGCATTTATCTGAAGTATTATTCATTTTAGAATAAATATATTATTTTAAAAAGCATTTTGTAATAAATTATTTTATAGTTTATAACTTATATCAGATATTTTCATCTTTCAATGTAAAATTTAGTATTGAAAATTTATCCAAAGCTAAGATAAATTATATATATATTTTACTTCCTTTTACTTTTGTTGATTTTGCAATAACCAATTATATTTAGCTTGTGACGCTTACACAACTGACTAAGGTGTTTACCAAGTACAAAACCCATTTTGATTGTTCTGTCTGTAAAGATTCTATTTTTAGTGATTTCAAGGGCACACTGTGATAATACTACACATATTATATATGGGGCACACTTCTGAATATCTTACTTGAACACTTTTTTTTTTTTTTTTTTGGTTTTTGGGTCACACCCGGTGACACTCAGGGGTTACTCCTGGCTATTCGCTCGGAAGTCGCTCCTGGCAGGCACGGGGAACCATATGGGGAACCGGTGGAATTGAACCGTGGTCTGTCCTAGGTTAGCGCAGGCAAGGCAGGCACCTTACCTCCAGCGCCACCGCCCGGCCCCCCATTTTTTTTTAATATTTACAGACATTACGTTGGAAGTGAAATCTGACACTATGGTACATCTAGAGGTCCCAAATAATAAATGGCAGGGTATTTAGGAACCCTATATGTGTCAAATTTATTGTCTTGTTGGTAACTGTAGTGCCTGAGACCTATAATGATACTTTAATTATTTATTTGTTTACTGTTAACATAAAAAGTTTAAAGTATTTTGCATTATTTCAATTTAAATGAGTTATCTTTTCTAAATTCAATTACTGGTCTAGTTTGTTTTGTAGATTTTTTTAATTATTCGCTTATCGATATATTTTCTCCAGAGACAGATAACTTCTCTATCCCCAGTCTGTATGCAAATTGTAATTTTTTTTCTAATCTATCCAGCAAATATGCACAATTTTAGAAAAATTTATCAATTCTAGATCATACTAGGAAAATAGACAATAAAAATTAAAGACAGGGCCAAAAGTGATAGCGCGGCAATAGGGCATTTGCCTTGCATGCCTGGGTTTGATCCCTGCCATCCCGTATGGTTCCCCAAGGCCAGGAGCTATTTCTGAGCCCATAGCCAGGAGTAACCCCCTCACCGTCACCAGGTGTGGCCTAAAAACCAAAAAAGGTAAAAAAGAAGAATAGTACTGCTATTTAGAAGTACTATTTAAAACAAAACCTATAGTCTTTATCAATTCTATAATACTTTACTGTATTAATATTTATAAAATATATGAAAAAATTACTATCAGGCTTACACAATGCAGGGCGCTTTAGCGACAGCACAGCGGTATTGTTTTGCCTTGCATACAGCCAACCTGGGATAGAAAGGGGTTTGATCCCCAGCATCCCATATGTTCCTCTGAGACTGCCAGGAACAACTTCTGAGCACAGAGCAAGGAGTAACCCCGGAGCACCACCAGGTGTGGCCCCAAAGAAAAAAGCAGACAAACATACAAAAAGAATCAAGTCATATTTAAACAATGCTTTCAAATAATTTTATTACATATTTACGCAATTATATCTGATGTATTTTCTTCAAATCAGAAGTAAGATTATTTTACCAATAGAGAAACTTAGAATTCTGTGATATTTCAAAAAATAGCACATCATTTTTTATATTGAAGAAAATGCAACCATCTAATATTTTATATGTGATTTATTTTCACAGATAATTAGAAATTATTATGCTAGTAAAAAGACAAATCCATGGGGCCCGGGAGATAGCATGGAGGTAAGGCGTTTGCCTTTCATGCAAAAGGTCATCGGTTCAAATCCCGGTGCCCCATATGGTCCCCCGTGCCTGCCAGGAGCAATTTCTGAGCATGGAGCCAGGAGTAACCCCTGAGCACTGCCGGGTGTGACCCAAAACACACACACACACACACACACACACACACACACACACACACACACAAAGACAAATCCAATGAGTTAGAGAATATTTTTTAAATCAACATCACCATAGATTTTTCCGATATGCTTTTAATACTGTAATTATATAAGTATTGGACAATACAATGTGCTATTTAATCTCAAAAACCTTAAAGTCAAAAGCTGATACATATGCTTCTTTTCTTCCTTTGTGATCATTGTTGTATATGAAAATATTTGCATCAGATTATCCTTTGTCTGTTGTCCCACCTTGACCCTCCAGGTGGGGACGCTGTTGAGAGCCAAATAAATAGCTTAGGTTCCTGGCGTTGTAGGGGTTGTGGGGATCTTTGGCCAGAGTTGGCTGGCTGGCTCCAGGTGTTTTGGAACTAGCAGCAGGCAGACAAAGGGCTCTCCTCACTCAACCTTTTACCCCTTAACCCTCCTGTCCGTGTGGATAATTTGCTGCGGATAAATATTACCAAGATCTCCCCCCAAAAGGAGGCAAAGGGAAGGGAATCGATTTCTCATTCTGGGAACTCTTTGCGGGTACTCAAACAATGAACAAAGGTGAAAATGGGACCCAACAAATGGGGCAACAATCATTTTATGAATTTAAAGATCATATAGTAAGAAAGACAATTTTTACCTTTATATTACTTAGAGAGGCTCATCTATAAATGTAGAATATTGCTTCAGAACATAATTAAAATGCTATATAGAAGAAATAAATTACTATTAAAAACTGTAAATTTTCAGTATAATATGACTTTTGTATGTTTAAAATGCTATTTAATTATCTGTTATTTTGTTTTATATTTTCAAGTCACACACAGATCTTCTCTGGGCTTATTCTTGGCTCTGTGCTCTGGTATCTCTGGGATTTACATATGGATTTTTCAGAGACTGGTGATTGAATCTGAGTCAGTAACTACTCGGTCACTTGCAAAGCAATAGTCCTGTAAGTTGCACTAGCTCTCTAGACCTTAAAAATAACTTTAAATGAATTTAATTAGAAAGAAAATTATTAATTTGCCTCAACAAAAATAATTTTCTGGAACAGAAGCTATAGTACCTTGCATATTACCTGGGTTTGATCTCCAGCACCATTTCTGAAATACCCAGAACACTTCTACGAGTGACACCTGAGCACAGAGCCAGGAGTAAGCTCTGAAACCTATCATATGTATAATTTTTCAAAAAACCAAAAAAACAAACAAAAAAACTTACTTGATAATTTTCAGGAATATATATATATATATATATATATATATATATATGTAGCTATAAAAATATTGCACAATTAAACAGAAAAGTTTCACTTTCATGAAACATTATTTAAAAAAAAAATTACGGGGCCCGGGATATAGCATGGAGGTAAGGCGTTTGCCTTTCATGCAAAAGGTCATCGGTTCGAATCCTGGTGCCCCATATGGTCCCCCGTGCCTGCCAGGAGCAATTTCTGAGCATGGAGCCAGGAGTAACCCCTGAGCACTGCTGGGTGTGACCCAAAAAATAAACCAAAAAAAAAATTACTATTCCTGGTTCTGTATACCTAGCAGTAACCAGAGAAACATATAGGATGCCAGGGATCAAACCCAGGTCAGCCAGGGATAGGCAAGAACTGCATCCATTGTGCTAGCAGTCCATAGTACAGCAATGTGTGTTTTTTCCTTTTTAGCATCAATTATGGTTATGAACGTGTGTTTATATTAAAAAAGAATTGAAGGAAGAATTTAATAATATTCACGAGTTAGTTTAGACTTTAAATAGTCTCACCTCTGATATACATATTCTTATCTTTAATAAAATATTTAAGCACCATAATTACAGCATAATTGTACTTGAGTTTCAGCCATACACAGAACACCTACCTTCACCAGTGCAACATTCCCAACACCAATGATCCCCTGTCAACTCC